>JAODAL010006962.1:0-129229 GCA_025379985.1 Phyllomedusa bahiana
TTGGTAAAACAGCCCCAAACCAGAAAATAGACTAAAAAAAAAACTGAGGGAAAAAAAGTGCTGAAATGTGTGAAAGAAAAAATCATTCAGAGTTGTTCCCCTTCAATTATTGAAAATTTTTGGCCTTTTCTGGATGGGAAATAGACAAGGAATTGAGGGGATATTTTGAATGGATTTGTGAGCTCCCCAAACAAAAAAAATAAGATCCCCCTTGTGAAATCCCGGGATTGGGTAGTGGGGGAAAACACTCTGCCATGGATTGGAGTGGTGAAAAAAGTTTTTTTTTTTTGCTTTACATTAAATCACAAATAATTTTTTTATAGATATAATGAATTTAAAAGGCATGTCTACCAGCAATGTTAAAATGCCGTAAAAAATCTGTGTAATTGAATGTATTGGAACCCCTGTAAATTCGAAAGATCAAGCAGGTTGAAAATTTCCCTCAATCGGGATTTAAAAAAACTAACTGGAAAAAATTGTGCTGTGTAGACTACGAAATGGATTTTCATTGGGTCTACCCCACATGGGTAATTCAGATTTCCGCGGATTAATACAAACCCCGGTAAATCTATAAAAAAAAGTGCTGTAAGCATAGTAACAGGTTTTTTTGACTATTTTGCCAATTAATTGTTGTTTTGCGTTTCTATAGGGTTGTTCACCGGCTTTTTTGGCCCGTTTTAAGGTGTTTTTGGGGAAAGGCCCCAAAATCCCAAAAAGTGTCTTCCTTCTTTGAAAAATTTCCTTTGTTTTACAGGGGAAAGTATTTTAAAAGTGAATTGGGTTTTTTGGAAAATTAAAATTTGGGGTTTTTGCTTTTTTGGCAGGGGGAAGGGTTTTTTTAAAATTGTGGCTTTTTGGGGCGTTTTGGGTAAATTTTTTCCTTTTTTGGAAAATTTAATTTTTTGTAAATTTTTTTTTAAATTTTAAAAAAGTTTTTCTTTGTTAGAACTTTTTTTTGTTTTTTATTATTGGGTTTTTTTTTTCCTTTTTTTCCCCATTTTTTGTCTTATTCAGCAATATTTTTAAACCCCTTAAAAAACAAAAATTTTAATAACCTTTCCCCAAAAATAAGTTAGCAAATCTTTGCTACCCATCGCTGCCTGAAGCAGTCTCATGTGGTGCTTTAAAATGGGGGGGGCCCTTTTTTGGGGGGGTAAAAATTGGTTTTGTATGTTTGTTTTTTTTGGGCCCTTGTGTCCCAAATGGGACCTATTGGTTTTTGAAATTTGAGATGTGGTTTTCTTAGATGTGAGGATGTTTTTTATTTTTTGGGGCGTTGGGAAAAATACGAGGAGGGAGACATGGAGTTTGAATTCTGACACTGAAACTTTGATAAAAGTGCTTTGTAGGTATAAAAAGCTTTCATTTAATTTTCTGTATGGTCCAGGGATAATTAAAAACAACTGTTTTTTAAAAATTCTTGGTTAGTTTTAAAAAGGGTTTTGTCGTTTTTTGGTGAATGTATTTTGGTTTTTTTAATATATTTTAAAAATATATAATATATATATATATATATATATATAAATTAAATTTAATTATTATTTTTTAAAAATTTTTTTTATATATTTATTGCGTGATTTTTTTCCCTCTGATTGATCTAATTGGTTGATGCAAATGGCAGTCAATATAATGTTGAAATCGTCACCCTTTACAGTATAAATCAAGTTTTATGGGCCAAATCTCCCAATGATAAATGGAAATGACTCAAAATGCAGGTTTTCAAATCATTATGCACAACAGAAGTACAAAACATTTTATTGGTTTTTTAAAAGGGTTTTCCCAGGATGAGTTTATTACCCCTTATCAGCAAAGGAGAGAATATAAAACAAGCAGGGATCATAAAGGTGGGGGGAAGGAGGGGGGTGGGTAGCAGAGAGTGAGGAAAAGGGGGTCTCAAAAATTTAATCAAATAATAACTTTCAAAGTTGATTCTTTAACAAGACACAGGCTATAACTGCACTTCCCCCACAGTCCTTAAAGTCATTTTTTTTCCCTTGTCATCAATAAGTTTTTTCCCCAAGCAGGATGTCAGTCTCTGTTGTGTTAATGAAAGCTTTCGGGTAAAAAGGGGGATGACAATGCTGTTAGTCTCAGTCTTCATTTTTTGTAATCAATATATTTAGAAAATTGATTAAATACCCATTTTGGAGGATCCACGTAACATTACATCGTGGCAAAACCCTTAAAAAGCAAAATGGTATTTTTGGAATTTTTGCAGATAAGGGGTCAATTTATGAAATCAAAACATTTCAATAAAAAAAATTGTAGGGGCTAATGCATGTTAACATGGGCCCCCTTCACTAAAATTCCTCACAATTCTTGATCTTTAAAAGTTTTTTTGCGAGTTGCTGCTTGAATTTTTTTGCTGGACGCCAGCTGCTGTTTAGATGTGAACCCCTGCAGATCTTTTGTTTGAGGATACTCCAAAGGCACTCTATTGGGTAAAGGCTGGAAATGGTTTGACAAAATTTTTTCCTTTTTGTCCCCTAGCAGCCAATAACCTTGAGGTCGTCTTTTCTGCATGAGAGGTGATTGTATGCATAAGAAAAAAATTTTTTTTGGAAGGCACGGTTTTTCTTTTTTTACCCTGGGGAAAAATGTCAGTCAGAAATTCCATATTTTTCCACCTTTTATGGGCCCAAGGGGGCCCACAGCTTACCCCATGATTCCAGCCCAAAACATGTTGTCGAATTGTAGGGACATTGTGCCCGTAAACCAAAATCCCCCTACTCCACCCTTGGACCATTTGGTTAGGGTTTTAGAGCATATTTGTAAAGACTGTTTTTAAAAAAGGTTTTCATGTGGGGCCCCCTCAACCTTGCTTTTGAGCATGGTTAGAGGTGGTTTAATATAGGTTTTGGACAACTAAAACTTCCCGGGGGATCAACCTTTGAGGCTCTCAGGATAGATACACCAAGCTTCAAATCCGTTTTTGGGTTTGTAATGGTTTGGATAGTCTCTCTTAAACCCCAAAATTTGTCTTCAGAAAACCTTCCTAAAAAGACTTTTTTAAAAAATGTGTCTGTTCTAAGAATTAGCCTCAAATCTCTTGGCGGTACAATGATTACACTTAAGTTTTCATAAATATTATTTTTCATGTTTTCCAAAGGGATTGCATGTTTGAACCCTTTTTGGGGCAGGAAAAAATCTTTTTTTTTTTCCCCCATTGCTAGAAAAACTGTGGTATGCTTAATGAGGGGAAAAATTTCTTAAAGGGGGTTTCTCCCCTACAGGCATCATGCCCCAAGGATTTAGCGTTTTCGACTTGATTTTCAAATAGGGGGGGGTTTTCCCCCGGAGGGTGTCTTCCTCACTGAGGAGTGGTGACTTTTTATGGCCCCCCCCCTTTTTCCCGTCCCTTGAATTTATTCTGTATGAGCGTGGGGAGGGAGTGGATTCAAGCTCTCCAGACCCCCCTGAATGGTCAGTTTCCCTGCTGAAAAGTTTTGATAGTCACCTGCCTCCCAGGCTTCACAAGTAATCCTTGTAACCTGTATTGGTGTAAGCAGTTATACCGTATATGCTCGAGTATAAGCCAGCTTTTTCAGCACATTTTTTAACATGATTTTGTAGTCATTTATAAAAATTATATAAAATAAGTAACTAGTGTCTCGAAGGACGTGGTCTGTCCATCACTTATATTTTGTGCTTGTAACAGCCTGTATGAGTAGGACAAGTAAGCATACTAGCTCAGCTTGACACTGTCATTTTGTTTCCTGAAAGTGCTCATGTTTGAAAAGTTTTTAGATTTGGACGTTACAATTTATGTGGTGTTAATTAATGACACAGGACCATTTAAAGAGGGTGTCTCACAATGCTGTTTCAGAGAGACACAAGCAGCGTCAGACTCGCGCTTCCTGGACAGGCAGTACGTGTTTCTATAGCAGTGATTGGCATATTGGCTCTGTTATTCCTAGCTGATTTCTATAAGAGTGACAGGAGTGCTGGAGGTTTGTAAATAATAGTATACAAGGCTACAGAGTTCTGAGGCTTAAAACTTGTCATTAACTTAGACAGACAACTCCTCTTTTAGGCATAAAGACTCGGCAGGGAATGACTCGCTATGGTCCAATGGCAGCTGTTTAGAGAAATTGGGTAAGAGCAGGGAGAGGTGGTGAGAACACTAGCAGTAAATACAATTTTCTTTATCTCCTGAACAAAACAAAATTAAAACCACAATGTATTTGGTGATAGTCTTCATTTATCTTTCCCTACATGTTAAAGGATAATCATTGTGATGAGAAAACACCTTTAATGATTCTTGCTGAAATGTCCTGGTTACTCTGCTTTGCATTTCAGTAATTCTGTACATATATTATTATATAGGTAAGGCTGCCCTAAAGTTTAATATTTTTATTCAGCTGAGCAGAGAACAAGAACCTTTTTAAGGTTCTGAATCGGGAAACCCCAAATTCTCTAGTGGCTACTTGACTCCTATATACATATATTTTGCGCATGACAATACTCGAATCACAGCTTCTTGCTGTGAGATGCGTTGCCCCATCCTGTGAGAGTGATGAGATTGTTCGCTACAATGAAACAACAATTTTCATGTCATTCAGTGATTTTTGTCGGTTTTCTCTCAGTCCACTGTTTTACGTAAGCCTTCCACCTAAACAACTACTTAACTTTTGTATGCACAGCATAATGGGAGTGGTAATCACTAGAGAAAAGCATTGCTTTCTAGCAAAGTGTTAGAAAATCAACATGTATAAAATACAAGACAGGAAACAATAGTTTATACCC
Source organism: Phyllomedusa bahiana (assembly GCA_025379985.1). NCBI lineage: Eukaryota > Metazoa > Chordata > Amphibia > Anura > Hylidae > Phyllomedusa > Phyllomedusa bahiana. Next base: position 4,747 of record JAODAL010006962.1, read on the forward strand.
TCTAAACATCTGCATTGGAGTTTCTGTTAGGGTATGTTCGCACGGTGTAATTGCAGGGCGGATTTCGACACCTAATTGCGCTGCAATATGCCCAAAATGCGCCCCACAATTACGGTAATTCATAGGTCTCATAGAGAGCTACCAATTACCTCCGTCTTTCCCGATGCATACCGAACACCGGGTGAAAAGTGACTTGTCGCCGGAAATAATATAAGTGAATGGGGCCGCTCTTCCCCCTGCGCCTTAGAGCTACGCGCTGGCTAGTGCGTACTTCTTAAACACCCGTCGTGTTGCGGTGTGCACAGTACGTGGCGCACACAATCCCATAATACGTTGTGTAAACATACCCTTGGGGACCACCATTACAGTTTCCATCAGAACAAAGTAGCACAACATAGTAGCACAACATACTGTACCATTTTGCCCTGTAAAATCCTGGACACCACAGCGGAAACCTGCTGGAGCCGTAAGTCAATAGGGCCATCAGGTACCATTGATGGTTGTAGTGATAAAACCCCTTTAACCTAACAAAGTTAGCACCACGTAGGGACAGGTAATTGAAGACTTCTTCCAAATACATGTCTTTTGATTTTACCTTAGTCATAAGAGATTTTATTGCTCTCGTCACACAGGTTTTAGGGTTTCCCTGACCTAACGTATGGGATTAGAGCAGGGATGATGTCACCATGGTCCAATAGTCAATTTTAAAACAGCCCAAATGATCTCTAACAAGATTGCTTTGTTTATAGTTTGAATTGTTTATTTTTATTTACAATAATATCCAAACTCGGTAAAAATTAAAACAAACAAAAAATCCTCAGAGCACATGTAGCTTTTATTTACTGAAGATTACATCTCCTGCACTTTGTTTTTTAATGTCTCAGCTAGTCCAAAAAAAAATGTTCAGCCAGCTCACCTGATTGGGAATATCAGCTTGATGTGAGGGTACACAGCAACTCCTGGAGGCCAATGGAAAATGGCAAATTTAAAGACCAAGGTCAAAAAAAAGGTGGTTTCCCCAGTTACAATGCAGAAGACTCATAAATCCAAAAAAAAAGATATTTTAAAATATTTTCAAAGGGACGACTTTAGGACAGCCCCCCTTTGAAATTTATAAGAACTAATTATTTATAAAAACACCCAAAACCCACAAAGGCAAAAAAAAAAGCGCCGGACACGAAAGTCATGGTCAAAAAAACCCCTTTAAGGACCCAACGCTGCTATTTTCATTAGTCTGCCCTAATAAAGGAGCAAATGAAATGGTGATGCAGATGTGAACTGTGCCTTATAAGTATGTGTATAAAGCACCTTAGCCCTTTGTACGTACATAAAATGACGAGTAAAGCCCCTTTATTAAAGGCTAGCATACTACAGTAAATGGCTGTCTCCTGTTTTCAGAGCGTCCTAAAAATCTTTGTTCCTCCCTAAAAAGCAGAGTCGAGCGTACATAAAAGTAAAAACAATACATGTTAGTACCCCAAATCAACAGGAAGTGTGACGATTGTTCACTTATTTTTTTTTTTTAATTTCCACTACAATAAAATACTATTATGTGCAATACAATGTTTCCAGGTTTGACAGGCTATGTCTTTTCAGTAATTTGAAAATGCCACCCAAAATCCGAAGGCATTTTAAAATCGCAGGACCACTGTTTTTGCAGCGGATTTGCACTAAAACCGCAATCTTTTTTCGGAATTGTCGTCAGCCCGTTTAATTGAATGTAGTTGTATATTCCGCAGGATTTTAAATCCAACAGTAAAAAACCTGTGCTGTATAGACCAGGGGTCCTCAAACTACGGCCAACGGGCCGCATGCGCCGGGGATTTTTATCCGGCCCGCCGCTCCCCTCCCCCCGCCGCCCCGAGTTGAATGTAGCAAGGGATCGGGGGCAGCGGGGGGCCCGATCCCCATTCAGTGGTGCGATCGCTTAAGCTGGCCCCTGCCGTTGCGCTTTGTGATGCCCCCCTCACCGGCCTACAGCACCTCCCATAGATGGGGGGTTTGCTGCGGGCGGTGAAGGTAATATAGAGCCATCGTGAGCACAAAACACGGGGCCAGCTTCGGGGGGGCGGACACTAGGCTGTGGGGGGGTGCCTGGGGGCGGATATTTACGTAGGGCCCTCGTTCAAAAGGGGGCTTTTTTTTGTTGCGGATTGACCCGTACTCCACCCGGATTTGCGTGCAGACGGCGCAATCCATCGGACTAATTACGGTAATTTCCATGCTCTCATAGAAACAGTGGATTCGTCGCCCCTCCCGCCGGGGCGAATCCGCCGGGGGGGAAAAAAGTGACATGCACTTATTTAGGCGGGGGGACGCCCTAATAATGAAGTCTATGGGGCCGGAGTGCGGCCCCCCGCCCCCTTTTTTCACCCGGATTTCAAGAAATCCGGCTCCAAAAAATCCGGTGAAAAACCGTTGAAACACGGACTAAATGGGGGTTTTGTGAGTGAGTGGGGGAGGGCACATCTGCAATGAAAAATTTCAGAGGTCCGCCCCCTCCACCACAGACACCTCCCATATACTGAAGTGTCCCCCCCTCAGGGCCCCCCCACACTCCATAGTGTCCCCCCCCACATCCCACTCCAGGGCCCCTGAGGCTGACTTCCAGAGCGGATTGAGGTCGGTGCTCAGCATTCCCCGCCACAGGAGAGAAGCCATGAGAGGCAGGAGCCACGGAGTGCCAGGCAGAAGCCTCCCTCCGGGCTCGGGCAGTATCCCCCCTCTCCTCCAACCCGGGCAGGAGCCCCCACTCCCCCAGACCCGGGGCAGGAGCCCCCCACTCTCCTCCAGATCAGGGAGGAGCCCCCCTCTCCTTCAGACTCGGACAGGGGGCCCCCCCTCCCCTCCAGACCCAGGACAGGAGCCCCCACTCTCCTCCAAACTCAGGGCAGGAGCCCCCCTTCCTTCAGACTCAGGCAGGAAGGGGGGCCCCCACTCTCCTCCAATCAGGGGGGGAGCCCCCCCCCTCCCTTAGACTCAGGGGGAGGACCCCCCCCCCCTCTCCCCCAGACCCAGGACAGGAGCCCCCACTCTCCTCCCGACTCAGGGCAGGAGCCCCCCTCTCCTTCAGTCAGGAAGGAGGCCCCCCCTCCTCCAGACCAGGGGGGAGGCCCCCCACTCCCCTCCAGATAGGACAGGACCCCCCACCCTTCCTCCCGACTCAGGGCAGGGGCCCCCCACTCTCCTCCAATCGGACAGGAGCCCCCCACTCTCCTCCAGACTGGACAGGAGCCCCCCACTCTCCCCAACTAGGACAGGAGCCCCCCACTCTCCCCCGACTCAGGACCCGGAGCCCCCCCACCTCCCCAGTCAGGCAGGGCCCCCCACCTCCTCCAGACTCAGGACAGGAGCCCCCCCCCTCTCCTCCAGATAGGGAAAGGGGCCCCCCCACTTCCCCCCAACTCAGGACAGGAGCCCCCCCCCTCCTCCGACTCAGGACAGGAGCCCCCCACTCTCCCCCAACTCAGGAAGGAGCCCCCCCCCCCCTCCTGACTCAGGACGGGCCCCCCCCTCTCCCCCCGACCGGACAGGAGCCCCCCACTCTCCCCCAGAAAAGGACAGGAAACCCCCACCCCCCTCTCCAGACTCAGGGCAGGGCCCCCCCCCTTCCCCCAGACTGGGGCGGGGGGCCCCCCCTTTTTCCTTTAAATCAGGGCAGGAGGCCCCCCACTCCCCCAGACTCAGGACAGGAGGCCCCCCCCCTCCTCCGACTCAGGGGAGGGGCCCCCCCCCTCCTCCAGACTCAGGGAGGAGCCCCCCCCTCCTTCAACTCAGGGCAGGACCCCCCCTCCCTTTAGACTCAGGGCAGGGGCCCCCCCCCTCCCAGATCAGGACAGGGCCCCACCCCCCGACCGGACAGGGGCCCCCCCCTTTCCCTTTGACTCGGAAGCCCCCCCCTCTCCCTTTAGACTCAGGGCAGGAGCCCCCCCACTCTCCCCCAGACCCGGACAGGGCCCCCCCCCTTTCCCCCAACTCGGACAGGAGCCCCCCCCTCCCTCCCGACTAGGACAGGGCCCCACTCTCCCCTGACTCAGGACAGGACCCTCCAACCCCCTCCCCAGACTCAGGGGCAGGAGCCCCCCACTCTCCCCCAGACTCAGGAAGAGCCCCCCATTCCTCCAGATCAGGACAGGGGCCCCCCCCCCTTCCTTCCCCAAATAGGGCAGGAGGCCCCCCCCTCCCCCCAGGGGCTAGGGCAGGAGGGGCCCCCCCTCTCCCCCAACCCGGGCAGGGGCCCCCCTCCTCCCCAGACCAGGCAGGGCCCCCCCCCTCTCCCTCCGGGCCAGGGCAGGGCCCCCCCCCCTCCTTTAACTCAGGGAGGGCCCCCCCTCTCCTCCCGATAGGGGAGGACCCCCCCCCCTCCCCCGACCAGGGCAGAGCCCCCCCCCTCCTCCAATCAGGGGAGGAGCCCCCCCCCCCTCCTCCAGACTCAGGACAGGAGGCCCCCATCCCTCCGATCAGGGCAGGAGCCCCCCCCCTCCTCCCAAACCCGGGGAGGACCCCCCCTCTCCGATCAGGGGGGAGGAGCCCCCCCCCCCTTTAGCCTCGGGCAGGGGCCCCCCCCTCTTTCCTTCAGCTCAGGGCAGGGCCCCCCCCCTCCTCCGACTCAGGGGAGGAGCCCCCCCCTCTCCTCCAGACTCAGGGGAGGGGCCCCCCCCCCTCTCCTCCCGACTCAGGGCAGGAGCCCCCCCCTCTCCTCCAATCAGGGGGGGAGTTTTCCCCACTCCCCCAGACTCAGGGGAGGAGCCCCACTTTTCCCCCCCAAAAGTCAGGAAGGAGCCTTGAACGGGGAACCCCAAATTGTCGGGGCAGAGGTGACCACCTTTTTGAAGCCCCAAATTTTTTTGGATTGTAATGTGCTTTCCATCCCTGTTTCTTTTTTAGTTTTCGGTGCTGGGAAAGTGGGTGAAGACGTTAGTAGAGCTCCAATGTCGGAACATTTGTTTTAAAATTCCACGTTTTCCCAGGTGACAAGTTTTTTTCGTTGAGGGGTTTTTATTCCTGGCCCCCCCCCCTGATTATTGCTAAGCATACTTTTTCATCTGGGGGAGGAAACTATAAGAAAAGTGGTCGTATTGGGAATTCTACAAATGTTGTCATGTGATGACCCAAATGCTGCATATACCGATAAAATCCCCCCGGGGGAAAAGTGAAAAAAAAAAAAATGAAAAAACAAAAAAATAAACACGTACACTGCTCTTTTTTCCCCTTTTCAAAAACCTTAAACCCCAAAAAAAAATCCCAAAAAAAAAGCAACATATTTTGGTTGCCCCTATGTACAACCCGCCCATAAACTGTCATGTTATTTAACCGCACGGTGAACGCCGTAAAAAAGTCCCGAATTGTGATTTTTGTTATCCCCAGCATGTAAATGGAAAAAAAAATGATCAAAAAACCATATAAATGCCGTGCACCAAGTAAACGTCGGTTCCCTCCCGCCAAAAAAAATCCCCTTTCACACTTTCCGGGGATTCAGAAAAATAAAATTAAAGGGCCCTCAAAGACAGCGATGCATAAATAATTGTTTTTACAAAAATAAAAAAAATTTCTTATTTTTTTTAAAAACGCCTTTTAAAATGAAAAACTATATAAATTTGGGGTTTGCCATAATCGTTTTTTCGACCCCCAAAAATAAATTTTTTTTTTTAAACTATATTCCGGCCCCGAAGACCGTGAACCGGCCCCCCGGTTTTTAAAAAAGTTTGAGGCCCCCCGGTCTAGATATTTGCATGGGGTTTTCATTGCTGTTTATGTGGCACAATGTACTGTTGGATTTTCGGCAGATCAAAATACTATATATTTCTGTGCTGTGTAGACATAGCCTAAGGATACAGCCACACGGCAGTTGTGAAATGCTGCTCGGATTCTGTTTATGAAAAACCAGGGCCCGGGATTTTATTGTCTTTTTAATGGTTTTTTTTGGGGGCAATTCTGTCTGCAGTTTGGGGAAATCGCCATTTTTATTGAATAGGCCCCCTTTGCCCCAAAAAAGGGCATGTTTTAAGTTTTTTTACAAAAGGGGCCCGGCCGGGGGAAAATCCACCCGTATCTACAAAGGGACGTTTTTTCTATGGGCAGGTTTCTATTGCTTGCATGGATGGTCACAGTCGGGGTTTTAAAAAATTTAAAACCCTTGCAAAGTGGAGTTCCCCCCAAAAGAAATAATGGAAACCTTTAAAGTGCCGACCACTCCTGTCATTCATGTTTTGTACAAATTTTTTGGATCTTTCAATTTTGGGGCATCATTTGGGCTGGAAAAACCAAGTTTCATTCCTTCCAATAAGTGTAAAGTTCTTTGTAAAAAAAACCCAGCATGTGAAAAAGTTTTTACACTCCCCTTTAAATTTTTTTTTCATTTTAAATTTTTAAATTAAAAAATAAATTTTTAAAATGTTTCACCCTTAAAAAAATTTAAAACACCTTGATTTTTTTGTATCACAAAAGCATTAAAGGGGAAAAAGGCGAGAAGGGTTTAAGCGCCCTCTATTGGGGTGTTACAAAACCTCAAATTTTCTTTTTGGGCCCCCTGAGTCCCTTTAGAAAACAAACCGGATATTAGCCAACCGCCCTCCCCATTGCATACAGCGCTTTTTTTTTAGGGAAAGTTTTGGCCCTCTTTAGTGCCAAAAGGGAGAGCAATACTGGTTGGTGGGTTGGGGGGGCAATGATGGCTCAGAAAGGGGAACAACTTCCTTGAGGAGGGGCAAAACCCTTTTGGTGGTATTGAATTGCCTTTTTGGGCCCCCTTTTAAGCATCTGCATACACAAAGGGAAAATTTTTGATTTTTTGGGAAACCCTTTAAAACCCCCCTACGGTTTTGTGTGTGTGTTTAAAAATTATAAAATTTTTAATATATTATATATAAAATTTTTATAATTTATTTTATATATATAAACTGTATAATCTATAATATATTTTATTTTTATTTTTTTTTTAACCCAAAAGGAAATGTAAAACTTGTATTTTTTCCTCTTTATCCATCAAGCACGTAAATTTTGGGAAAAAGTGCAAGCTAGAAATTAACTGTTTAAATTTAAAAGGGGAAAAGTACAGGTAAAAAATTCCCTGAAGATGCTTGAAAGGAAGGAAAACATGCCCACATTTGGTGGGCCCCAATTTTTTTCGGTAAAACTGAGGTTTATCAAAAAAAACTCCTGGGGTTTTTCTGGCCACCCTGTGGATATTTGACATGTTTTTTTCTGCATGCAGTACTACATATTTTGGGCCTCACTCTGACTTTTCCTAAATTTTTTAATGTAGGGGGTAGCTTTTGATTTATAGCCGCCATATCACAGCAACAGCAGGGATTGAAGATCACATTGAGATGACACAACCAATAGCGAATGGGGCATCCAAATAGTTGGCTTTTTATAGGCACAGCGCAGTGTACTGTATGATTGCAGCCCTGGAAGCACTTTTGTAATGTATTTGATTAGGGGTTAATCTGCTTAGAAGCAATCAGTGACACTGCAGGAAACTACAGTTTGCTAGATGAGTGTAGGACACTTCATGGTAGATTGACTCTCTTGGTGGCCAAAATTATCTGTTCCCAGGTGGCGTAAAAGTTTGGTTCCTGTCACATAAATGTATACACAAAACACCACTATCATTGCACAGTAATTTGCATTGCAGAAAATTGCATAGTATTTATACCTGTATGTAATGTACTGCTGTATTTCTGTGCTCTCAAGGTATTTACACAGAATGCTTCGAGGTGAAGTCCTTGCATTAGTACGTAAGTATAATTGCACAATTTTGCACCATAAATAAGTTTAGTTTTGCCAGAGGGACATGACCCTAAGCAGCGCCTATCTCTGGCTATCCATGACCAATGTACCCAACCCCCCTTTTATAGACCTCCCCCCTCCTTCTTCCCCCCAAAAAGACACTGAAACATGGGTTGGATATTTTGGCCACAGAGCCTTTAAATTAACAAACAGGTAACAAACAGCAATACCCAAGAAACAAAATGATACCCATATTTCCACCCCTAACCACACTTGGGCTGAGGTCCTTGGAGCTGTGATTTCCAACAAACCATGGTCTGGCGAAAACTCCTCCTCTTTTTACTCCTCAGCCTTTGGGCCCCCCGTCAACCCCCGGCTTCAGGGCACCACAAACCCACCTCAGGCGGCTTAACCATTCTTGTCCCCCTCCCAAGGACTCCGCCTGTGGAGCCCGCACCTTCGCCAGACTGGTCACTCACCAACCGGGAGCCAAGCGGAGCCTGACTCCCCCACACTTTGCATTTACCTCCCAAGACCCCAAAACCCGCCAGCCACTGTGACAGCCTTTCCCCCGAAACCGATCCTCACCCCCAAATTCCCCAAAACCAATAGGGAGGGTGGGTGGGACAGTTTGAAATACCGCCACAACTGCTGCCGTGCGGCGCGGGATGCGGCCTTTATACCGGCCCCTCCCACACCCCCGCACGCTTAGCTCCGCCCCCTTTTGACCCCGCGCCCCGGCCGCGCGCCGGGTCATGTGGGGCCTCCCTCCAGGGCTGCGCCCCGCGTCCGGCCCCGGCCTTATTATAATTTCACATTATTTTGTCCTCCCTATTTGATGAATATAGCCTAATTTTCTTCATTTTCTTCCCATACACAGCCATGAATTTCACAGGCGGATGTAGGGAATGCATCGTGTGTACAATAGAGGGCAGTATAATGCAACCAATAGAGAAGAACATGGAGGGTGCGAGATTCCTCTGATAAATGCTCGTGTGCTTTCTTCTGACTGCATTGATGCGTATTTCCTTTATGTCTCTGATATGTGGTTAGGTAATTGATCATTTCAAATTTCCATTCAGAATGTAAGCATGCCTGGAGCTCTACTTGTTCTCTTAACCCTTTCCAAGTTAGAACAGCCTCCAAAAAGATTACATTAAAACTGATAATTGCTGCCTCGCAGCACTGTAAAAATTGAGGACACATTTATCACTAGTGGTTTGTGTTGATTGTGCTTGATGCAGTTTTTCAGCAGGTCATTTTAATTTAATCAGCATTAACTAAAGGCTTATGGGATACAAACCCCCGGATAATCAAAAGTAAAACTAATCTTACCTCTTGTGGTATTTTTTTTCTTCTGTTTTTTGATTCTTTTAATGTATGCCATCATGTAAAAATATGTATAGTTGGTACAGAGCTAATCTAGCACAATTTAGGAGCCAGCTCTGAATTATAGGAGCCAGCAAAACATAACGTGATATGGTTCAGCAGTAAATAAGGCACCTGAATAGTTGGAGCTTATATAAGAGCTTGGCAGGCGGTAAGGGTATGTTCACACAGTGTATTGGGGCACGTATTGTACACGCGCGCAATACGCTGTCAGCGGCATGTAAGCGTTGCGAACAATTGACATGTCGCTTCTCTCCCTGGGTGTACGATACGATTGTATTGTACGGCTGGGGAGACGACGCATAATTCCTAGTTCTCTATGAGAGCTATGAATTACCGTAATTGCCGCGCATTTTGGCGCATATAAAATGCAAATATGCGGCAAAATGCGCCCTGCAATTACGCCGCGTGAACATACCCTAACATCACAGGAGGTGCTAACCATATGAAGGAAGTGTTGGAGTTCACCACTGCTAGAGAAATCCAGGGGCTGCACCTAGTAGCCATGTGGCCCATGTCAGAGACCTATGTCCCCCTGTCAGGCTTGATAGTAGGTATTCAGTAGGGACCAGCATCACTGCTGATTGTTATAATCCTGTGTTCTCCAACTTCAGTTCTCAAGGGCCACCAACAGGTCATGTTTTCAGGAAGTTTCACTGACAGTAATTATATCACCTGTGCAATGCTAAGGAAAGCCAGAAAACATGACCTGTTGGTGTGTCTTGAGCACTGGAGTTGGGGACCTGTTGGTGGGTCTTGAGCACTGGAGTCGGGGACCTGTTGGTGGGTCTTGAGCACTGGAGTTGGGGATCCCTGTTATAAGCGAGTGTCAAAAATCTGAACTGCTGGGTCTCCTGTGAATGTTAAAGCTCAACAGAGCTCATGGCATCACAGATAAGGTGTGACAGGTTGTGACAGCACAATAGGTGCTGTAACCAGCAATGGGAAATCCTGACTTTAAAGGGGTTTTGCCACAATCCATTGTTGACGTGGAATCCTCCAAAATGGGTATTTAATCACTTTTCTAAATATATGTCATTAAAAAAAGTGACGCCTGTGAGAGCTACAGCCTGACTAAGATGCCATTGGTTTCCTGACAGTTTACATTAGACACGACCAGGAGCTGATCTGACTGCGCTTTCGTTGTTTGCAATTCTTATCTGATGCAAGGGAACATGATCGAGCTATGAAGGGACTGGGGAGAAACATCTTGTGTCTTTTGTAATGTAGTTATCTGAGTAAACATGCAGATGCTCACTGCACAGCCCCCTCAATATCCCCCTGCAGCCGTTCCTGACGGAATGAAGGAAGGCTGCCTGCTGAGCTTATCTTCTCTCCTGAGAAAATAAGAGGGAGAAATAAAATGCATATAGCTTGTGCACAATACAGTTCTCCTCTGTGGATTAGCAAAACAATGTTTGCTCAACTACAGAGACTGAGTATCAGGAGCGTGCATTGGAGGTAGAGCGATGGCATCACAGAGGAGGTACTTGTTTTTTTAAACACAGAAACACAAAGCCCCTTTTTTTCAAGACTCAAGAGGGGAGTATCAGCCTATTAGGTAAGAAACTCGCTTCGTGGCAAAACCCCTTTAGGAGATTTATTCTACTTTGTTAAACTGCAAGCAGCATATCAAAGAAAACACTTCTTTCCCCTCTAAAAGTAAAAATGGTCTCTCCCTGCATATCCAATAGGCAAAACAGACAACTCCTTTAACTGCTCTTGTAGTCCCAGCAAGTCTGTTTTTCACTGGTGATCACAGTAGGTCCACTCCACCATCCTATTCAGAAGATCACAGCAAAACCTCTCCACTCCATTAATCACAACAACTCCTTACCAAACGCACCATAGAGAATTCAAATGCACACCGGAAAATATGTAAAGTCAAGCAATAGACCTTTTATTGGTTCACCATAGAACACAATTAAAAACATATGGGAAAATTACCCATCAAGAGCAGAACATTAATGCCTGGTTCAGATCAGTGTCGGAGATTTTGTCCAGAAAGTGCCGGACATCGCAGCGGACACAAGGTGCACAGCATTCTAGCCAGTAGGCTCCATTGGTGTCCATTGTAAAAAAGGTTCGGATCCACCTCTGCAATGGAACCTCTGATGCTGATGTGAACCAGGCCTAAACCGGTTATATATTTTATTTAGTGTGACCACAATGCATAAAATTTAACAATGATACATATCCTATCATAAATAGCACAAATATAGATTAGATGATATTGCAAAAATATACCAAATGTGCAATACAAGAGAGCACCACAATGTCCTTGACCAAAAGTGCTCAGTACTGTATTAATACTCAGAAGAATATTCAAGCCAAAAATCTATAATGGAACCTCTTCTAACCAAGATGCTAAGTGCTATGACAAGTGTATACATAAAACCAATAGAAGGGACATGTGGTATATGAGCTGGGGATGGAAACCCCCTGAGTATCACTGCTTAAAACAGCTTCATCTGGGGACCCTTCTATTGATATTATTCTTAGCACTTTTCATATCACTTAGCACTTTGGTTAGATGTTCTCCTATCGGTATTTTGCTTGGATGTTATTCCAGTATAAATATAACACTGAGCACTTTTGCTCAAGGAGATTCGGGTTATCTCTTCCATTGTGCATTACACTGGTATGTGTACTTTTAGTTTGTTTGAGATATTTGATAATATTTTTAGAATTTTCGTCTTGTATTTTGTGCTATTTATAGGTATTTATAATGGACATCCATCATTATTGTATAATATTCAAGGGTCACACGTTTATAAACCACTTAGCGTTCTGTTCTGATGGGGAATTTACCATATGTTTTTTAATCGTCTTGTATGGTTGAGCAATAAATGATCTTTTGCTTGTCTTTTTACATATTTTTGATGTATTTAAATTCGCTTTGGTTCTTTTATTACTTGATTTTTTTTATACACCTCATTTGTACCCCAAATATTTATTTGTAGGGTCCACCATTTACTGCTTTCTTCTTTGGCAACACTATACAGTGTTATTACTATGGGGCTTATATATCTTTCCGTGTGGAAAAACTCATTGTGAGGGAGACTGTGGTTGACCGATTTGTTCTTGGTTGATGTTACAGTGTGCCATAGTCCTACTGTGTACAGTCCCTGACAGAAGTTCTGTCGCTTATCCATGTTGTGGAAACCAAAGCTTATAACCTGACTTAAAATTCATCCAATGGTTTTAGGAATGACTCAAATGCAAGCTGAAACCCTCCCAAATGAGATTTTGTTAACGAAAATATATTTGCTTCACTGCTGAAATATTGATCATTTAAGGAACACAGGTCCAATTTTGTGTACTGTACGCCCCGCAATTACACCGTGTGAACATACCCTTACAGTCGGAGTTTTGTGGATTCTAAATACTGAATTCGCTTAAAAATCCGGCAGTAAACCAGTGCCGTGTACATATAACCTTAGTAGTTGGGTCCACAGGACTGTTGGCAAGAATGATTTTGGAACACTCCTGTGAGTTAACATGTTCTTGTGTTAAAGGTTAACTTCAGTAAGAAAACCAAACTTTCTAGTCTAATCTTCATCAGTAACTGTGATAGTGGTTTCTGTCCCCATTGTGAAGAGCTTGTCTAGAACAGTCCATGCATTTTCATAAAACAGGAAGCCCTGTGTAAGTGACACATAAATCCTCATAGACTCTATTAAAAAAGTCTCACCAAAGTCTTAATCACACGGCCCAGTAAGAAACTGATACGTGGAATTCCTTAACTGAACAAATAGGAAAGGTAAGTTTTGGTGGATTTTCCCTTTAACACCGTACAGCAGCCCGATACCTTGTTTTCCAGCAGTTCTCCATGTGTCCTAAAGTCATGATTTTTTTCCAGCCACACAGCTGATCGTATAATTTGAATCTCTTGCTGTAGCTGCATAAGATTATAGTGTAACTATATTAGTTTTTTTGTATAGTTTTAATTGCTAAGCTTTTGATTACTATTGTTAGCTGCTCAGTGGTCTTGTCAGGGCCATCTTTGAGCCAGCAATCTCTTACTAATCTCTTGTGCCCTTGGGATTAAATCTGGTCCAACATTAAGTATGCCATTTTGCTTCTCCAATGAGTGACGCACATCAACACAGCTGTGCTCGCATGCAGAATCTTGGCAGTATTGGCAAACACCCCTTAACAAGTCAGAAATTCTAAGCCAAGAAAGAAGGGCTAAAATGTGTCAGACGTATTGATGCTGAAAATGATTGGAAAACAAACATTTCTTGCATCAGAATTCTCTTTAGTACTTTTAGTTCTATTTTTGAAGGATTTACGGTGTTAACATCTTGTGTGACTTTATCTCTTATATTACAATATATGAAGTGGGGTCCCCAAGTTGAGCTCTTCAGAGCTGCAACTGTACACGATACCGTTTTCACACAGACTCTCATACACTCAGCCCATGGACAAGCAAAACATAATTTCCACCTTGGCTTGAACAACATTTGCACATGATATAAACAAAGGGCCACATGTATGAAAAGTGTCTAGGTCTAAATTCACTTTGTTGCCCATAGCAACCAATCAGAGCGCCCCTTTCATTTTGCCAGAGAATTTTATGAAATTATAGGGGTGCTCTGATTGGTTGCTATGGGCAACAAAGAGAGTTTTTGGCCTAGACCCTTTTGATACATGTGGCCCAAAGTGTCACCAATGCGTAGGGTGTGCGACTGCCCTATATATATATATATATATATATATATATAAGTTTTGTAAAGTGAATGAATGATGATGACTAGCCACGTTATTTAGAGTGCTGGTGCTTTAAAGGGGTTTTGCAACAAAACAAAATCTTTTTCTGAGTCCTGGATATAGGCATGCGCACTCACTCAACTATAGTTAGCACTCCCATAGAAAAGAACGAGGAGAACTGCGCAAGCACTGTCATCTCCCCGTTCTCTGAGGCTGACTCATAGCTCGTTAAGAAAAGGGGATTTTGCTTTGTGCCAAAACCTCCTTAGGGCTTGTTCACATGGCGTTTCCACTCCGTGTTAACTCCGCTTTTTAGATCCATCTCTGGGACCAACAGGAGGGACCCAAAGACTGATCTAAACAATTAGCAGTGAAATTATCACTGTGGGCAATGAGAAACGTGCAGCGGCGTTCACATGAGAGATCACCTCTGCGTGTTCCCCAGCTCTGTCTTTGAAAGAATTGCTTGTCAATTCTTTCAAAGACGGAGCCGACAGACCGGAGTGAAACACGCAGTGGCGATTTCTCATGCGAACGCCACTGCGTGTTCCTCATAGCCCGCAGTGATAAACTCACTGCTAATTGTTATATGATAGCAGGAGAGGAGCTGAGCTCTGTGATATATAGGGTTATATGATAGAGGGAGAGAAGCTGAGCTCTGTGATATATACCGTTATATGATAGGTGATAAGCTCAGAACTCTGATAAACAGTGTTATATGATAGAGAGAGCGAAGCTGAGCTCTGTGATATATAGGGTTATATGATAGAGGAGAGGAGCTGAGCTCTGTGGTATATAGGGTTATATGATAGGGGGAGAGAAGCTGAGCGATGTGATATGTAGGGTTATATGATAGAGGGAGAGAAGTTGAGCACTGTGATATTATGGGTTATCTGATAGAGGAGGGAAGCTTAGGTCTGTGTTATATTAGGTTATATGATAGGGGGAGAGAAGCTGAGCACTGATATATAGGGGTATATGATAGAGGAGAAGCTGAACACTGTGATATATAGGGTTATATGATAGAGGAGAAGCTGAACACTGTGATATATAGGGTTATATGATAGAGGAGAGAAGCTGAGCTCTGTAGTATATAGGGTTATATGATAGAGGAGAGAAGCTGAACTCTGTGATATATAGGGTTATAGGATAGAGGGAAAGAAGCTGAGCTCTGTGATATAATAGGTTATATGATAGAGGAGGGAAGCTGAGCTCTGTGATATATAAGGTTATATGATAGGGGAGAGAAGCTGAGCTCTGTAGTATATAGGGTTATAGGATAGAGGGAAAGAAGCTGAGCTCTGTAATATATAGGGTTATATGATAGAGGAGAGAAGCTGAGCTCTGTGATATATAGGGTTATATGATAGAGGAGGGAAGCTGAGCTCTGATATATACGGTTATATGATAGAGGAGAGAAACTGAGCTCTGTGATATATATGGTTATATGATAGGAGAGCAAAGCTGAGCTCTGTGATATATAGGGTTATATACATATATATATCCACAAGGTTATAAACCTTGTATAGGATCTTTCAGCACTATGGATCCAATCCCGTTCCTTGGTTATAGAACGCTCAATAAAATATGCTTTGATTTCCAAAGCTAAATTTATTAAAAAAGAACTTTCACATTAAAACATACATGTAGCTCCCTTACTTCAACGCGTTTCGCACGACTCTATCGTGCTTCATCCGGAATAAAACACTCTCTCATACCCTCATCTTATATAGACATCTCTACTTCCTATATATGATCCAAAACAATTGTTAAAATATGATATATTGTATAAAACATTAAAAATACACACTACTCACTGTTAAAACACCATTGCAATAGAAAAAAAATGGGATGCAGGTATATGAAACCAATACTCACTTTATTACTACTTTTTCCTCAAAATACAAAGAGGTGCAAATGATTTTATCAAAACATTGGAATATTCTGATGTCTGACCCGGTTTTAAAACCCCATTTAACGAAACGTCCAAAAATGATTAACCGTAGAGCAGCAACCCTAAAAAATAGCTTGGCTCCATCACGACAGAGACAATTGGAAGATTTTAAACGACAGGAAGAATCTGAGATTGAACCAAAAGGGGTGTTCTCTTGCAAATCCCCCCTGTGTAAATGTTGTGGTATGTTAGAGGAAGGGGATACATTTACTTCTACAAACACAAACGAGAGCTTTAAGATCAAACATAAATTATCATGTAGTTCATGCTTTGTGATTTATCTAATAACCTGTGATTGCGGAAAGCAATATATAGGTGGAACTACCACCAAATTCTCACAGAGAATGAACAATCATAGGTTCAATATTAAAAGAAAAAGCAGATTATATAGCCTTCCCAGGCATATTGGAGAGATGCATGGAGATGATGATTACCAAATCAAAGTACAACCTATTGATTTTGTTCATGAGAAAACAACAAATAGATTGCAGTTATTAACCAATAAGGAAACTTTTTGGATTTTTAAGTTGAATTCTTTGAGCCCCTTTGGTCTAAATGAAGTGCAGGAGATTATAAACTAATAGTAGATGGTTGTGTATCGACAATATATGTTATAGATATTATTCCTGTAGTGATAAAGTGGTGCCTTCCAGTAATACGGAGATTTGTGGGCATAGAGCATGCGCAATGTGCGCTGAGTCGTGTTAGAACGGTAAGGGCGGAAGTGATGTAATAGTATGACAACTTCCGATATGGAACCCGGGAAGGAACGAGAGATGCAATGGTGTTTTAACAGTGAGTAGCGTGTATTTTTAATGTTTTATACAATATATCATATTTTATCAATTGTTTTGGATCGTATGTAGGAAGTTGAGATGTCTATATAAGATGAGGGTATGAGAGAGTGTTTTATTCCTGATGAAGCACGATAGAGTCGTGCGAAACGCGTTGAAGTAAGGGAGCTACATGTATGTTTTAATGTGAAAGTTCTTTTTTTAATAAATTTAGCTTTGGAAATCAAAGCATATTTTATTGAGCGTTCTATAACCAAGGAACGGGATTGGATCCATAGCGCTGAAAGATCCTATACAAGGTCTATAACCTTGTGGATATATATTTGTATATTTTTCCTCATTACTTCCTTTGTGTGGAATATGAGTGTTTACTTGGATCAAGCAGCAGCTGAAAAGGATTCTGGCTTTCTAATGAGTTGTACCATATAGTACAACTCGCTCAGATGAGCAAAATATTTATTTAAGATAGAATACCACTGGAATTTAACATACTACACGATTGGAGTGCGTCTTTTTTGTCTCCCCCATCCTTCTCTTTTTTCCTTACGAGGTTAAATAAGAAGTACACAAGTCTGTTGAATTTATATAGGGTTATATGATAGAGGGAGAGAAGCTGAGCTCTGTGATATATCGGGTTATATGATAGAGAAGCTGAGCTCTGTGATATATAGGGTTATATGATAGAGGTGAGAAGCTGCACTCTGTGATATATAGGGTTATATGACAGAGGAGAGGAGCTGAGCTCTGTGATATATAGGGTTATATAATAGAGGAGAGAAGCGGAACTCTGTGATATATATGGTTATATGATAGGAGAGCAAAGCTGAGCTCTGTGATATATAGGTTTATATGATTTATTTTTTTTGCTGAATATTTGAGTCAAAAGCAGATTAAATTGTAAGGGCTTGTCCCCACGGCAAAGGTTTTCAGTCGGTTTTACAGACTCAGTTTTCTGATTTGAAGACAGTCTGTAAAGCGACTGTCAACCTTTTACCTTGATATAAATAGAAAATCCTTGCAGCAGTCCACACTAAACAGATTTTCTGCCACACGGTTTTTGACTCTGCTGGCGTTCCTAAAAACTTGGAACGTGTTCATTCTTCCACAGGAACAGGTGGGTGCAAAGGGGTATGACTTGAATCTGCAAACCGAGGACCGGCGCCTTCCTCCTGCGTGCCAAAAAAAGACTAAATACCAGTCTGAAAATCTGACCGGTATTTGGTCTTTGACGTGGGAACGCACACTAAGTGAAACCGGGAGTGTACTGCTTACCCCACCCATATACATTGATCGACAGTTTACTCTGTACACTCACTGATACAAGGAAAACTGTCAATCACTGTTTGTGGAAGGGGTAAGAAGGACTCTGCTGTCTCTTAAGGAGTCTCGTCCGGATTTACTCTACTTTTTATTTAAAAATCTTGCTTCATATCCTATAAATCTACACAGAGCTCAGCTTCTCTACCTCTATCATATCCTGTTCCCAGTCAAGGCAGCATAAATCACCCAATTGTCTTTAAGAGATTGTGAAAGTCCTCCTCACTCAACCCACTTAAAATGATTGACGGCTTTCCCTGTATCAGTGTGCGTACAGAGCACACTGTCGATCACTGTTCAACACCTTTAACTCTCTCCTTCGTCCCCCAGCACGCCCCTATCTCTTCTCTCAGCCGATGATTTTGCCACTCACTTACTAAACAAGATCAACCTAATCAGAGAAAGCTTCACCCCACAGTGCCCAATGCCCACCTCAGTACCTGCAGAGTCGCCACCGCCTGCTTCTATATTCTATACCTGCGCAATATTATTCCCCCTTAACCTACTTCTCCACTGTTACTCATGACGAGCTTTATCTCTACTGTCCAAATCCAACCTCACGACCTATAATCTGCCATCCCAACTCATCCCAGACCTTCGTGCTGTTTTTAATCCCAGCCCTCACCCATCTTTTAAAACTATTGTTAACCTCTGGCACTTTTCCTTCCTCCTTCAAACATGCTAGCATCACACCTATCCTAAAGAAACCATCTCTGGACCCCTCCTCTCTGTTTAACTATCGTCCCATCTCACTGCTTCCATTTGCCTCCAAACTCCTTGAACAGAACGTCTATCTTGAACTCTCCTCAAACTCTCTTGTTGCAAACTGCTTTTTGATCCCACCACTCTACCCAAACCTCCCTAACCAACGTCACCAATGATCTAGTAACTGCTAAAGCCTCACTCCACTACTCTGTCCTTCTCCTCTTATACTTGTTCTCTGCCTTTGACACTTAACCATTCCCTTCTCCTACAAATCCTCCCGTCCCTCGGCATCACGGACTTGGCCCTTTCCTGGATCTCCTCATATATCAGTGATTAAACATTCAGCGTCTCTCACTCTCACACCACCTCCTCCTCTCGCCCGCTCTCTGTCGGTGTCCCCTAGGGGTCAGTCCTGGGCCCACTACTCTTCTCTATCTACACTCTTGGCCAGGGCTACCTCACAGGATCACATGGGTTTCATTACCACTTGTATGCTGATGACACCCCACTGTACATCTCCTGCCCAGATGTTAACTCTCTGCTTTCCTAGATCCCAGACTGTCTGTCCATATCCTCCGTCTCCTCCCATCTCCTAAAACTAAATGTGAAGAAAACTGAACTTATCTTTTCACCATGTCACTCTATCCCCCACCTGATCTCTCTACCACAGTCAACAGCTCTACACTCCTGCAAATCTGCTGCCTTGTGATAAACTTTCACTCATATCTGCCTTTAAAACCACACACCCAAGTACTTATTTCTGCCTGCCACCTCCACCTGAAAAGTAATTCACGAATTTGCTCATTCCTTAAATTTGATAATACAAAAAGGCTAGTCCATGCCCTTGTCATCTCCCGCCTAGACTACTGCAACATCTTTCTCTGTGGCTTTCCATCTTGCACTCTGGCTCCCCCCGAATCATCCTCAACTCTGCTGCCTGTCTGACCCACCTCTCTCCTCGCTACTCCTCTGCCTCTCCCCTCTGCCAATCCCTGCACTGGTTACCCATTGCCCAGCGAAATCACTTCAAGTTACTAACCATGACCTACAAGGCTCTCCATAACCTCTCCCCTCCATACATCGCTGCCTTAATCTCTAGATACCTCCCCACACACAATCTCCGCTCCTCACAGGATCTTGTTCACTGCTCTAGTCTTGTCAGCTCCTCACACAACCTTCTCTAAGACTTCTTCTGTGCTTCCCCCATACTCTGGAACTCACTGTCCCAACACATCAAACTTGCCACAAAAGCAACCTGAAAACCCATCTCTTCAGGATAGCCTATAACCTACAATAACCCCAATGCCATTACACCACCCCACAAACAGTGGGTCCTCCCTCCCTCAGTACCAGTGGTAAGTCACTTATCATCACCATTGTACTTGTTTGACTTATGTTATGTATGTACCCCCTTTAATGTACAATGTCCTTGAATAAATGGCGCTCTAAAATAAATTATTATAATAAAATCACTGTACAAGGTCTTGGTAAGCAGTACTCTCAGTTTAACATTTACAGATTTTATGCTCATTCAGCAGATAAGGAACTACAAGACCCATCATGTAAATTCTACACCCTTAGACTAATCAGATTAGTACATGTATTTTACACATGGGGAGGATTTTTCTATACATGCATAGATACCTGTGCATTTGCATCAGGGTGCTTTCACACCTTGCGGTTTTTATGCGTTTTTTTTTTATGCGTTTTTTGTGCAGGAAGACGCAACAATTAATGCTATACATTGTTGCACAAAAAAACGCATCCAAAAAACCGCATCAAAAACGCACCATGTGAAAGCACCGTCCGAGTTCTCTATCTATGCAGGACTAAAGAACCCTCCCCTCACCCAGTGCTGCAGGGGTGACGTCCCTGTTCAGATATGACTGGAATAAAACCAACCTTGGCCAAGATGTACGTATAAGATTTTTTTTACTTAAAAATGTACCTGTTCTGACTTTTATATAAATTGAACTTAAAACCCATAGAACCGATCTTGTTCAGAATCTGCCTGTATTATTAACCCCTTAAGTGTTTTTTTTTTTTTTTTGGTTGACATTCATTTTTTCCTCCTCGCCTTCCAAGAGACAATAACTTTTTTTTATTTTACCACCTACATAGACAATAGACATATGAGGGCTTTAATTTGCAGGAACAAGACATAATTTATAATGGTGTCATTCACCGTACTAGAATATACTGGGAAACCGCAAAAAAAATTCTAAATGGATGAAAATGTGGGGTAAAAAAAAGTACTTGTGCCATGTTTGCAGGGTTTTTTCTAAGGCCTTCACTCTCTGGTATAAATGATGTGGTCTCTGTATTGTGCAGGTTGATATGATTCTGGTAATACCAAACATGTAGGGTTTTTGTTATGTTATAGTACCGTAAAGAAATTCCAAACATTTTCTATTTTTAACATTTGCGCTGTAGCGCCATTTTCTGTGACCAATAACTTTTTGCACTTTCACCTATACACCTGAGTGAGGGTACATTTTTTGCGGCATGAAGTGTTCTATTGGTGCCATTTTAGGATAGATGCAACTTTTGATATCACTTTTATTTCAATTTTTAAGGTATCTGAAATTTCCAAAAGAACCACAATTTTGTCAATTTGGAATTTGTTTTCTTCTACGGTGTTCGGCAAACAGGATAATTTATGTTATATTTATATCTCTGACTAGATCGGACTTTTACAAATGTAGTGATACCAAATATGTGTAACTTTAAAAAAAAAAATAATAAAAATTATTTGTAAAATGGCAAAAGGGAGGTGACTTTAATATATATATATATATATATATATATATATATATATATTTACACTTTTAAAAATTTATTTATTTTTTTACTTTAACATTAAATCCCCCTAGGGTGCTTCACCACTAGGGGGCTTGGTTGTTTGTACAGCCTATCGCATTGTATGCACAATGCATTAGGGTGTACAAAGATGGTGGTTTTACCACTTCCTGCCTGGGGCGCGATCATGCTACAAAGCACCTTACCGTCACTGGGACGTAAATTTACGGCCAGTGTCGTTAAGGGGTTAAAGAGAAAACAAACTAAAGTAAAAATCGACATAAAAATAACATCACGTAAAAAAAGGCAAAAAATCTTAGCAAAATAACCGAGAAAATGAAAATGTGCTTGATCCAGAAGGAGGAGAGATGAGTCGGCCCGGTCAAACAATCTGCCAGATACCATTTAAATGGCTACCTATTAATTGATTTAGGAGTCTCCTGCACGGTAGTAAAGTATGAGCAGGAGCGGCTATAACACCAAGCAACACCACTAAAGCAAAGGTAGAGGACTAGCTGACAGGTAGAGAGAACAAGTGGAGAGAGAAATTAAGCCTGCAGAGAGAGTCTCCAGGTGCCAGCAATTTTGCACAGCTGGACTGGGATGGGATACAAGTGAGAGAGAAGAGAAGATGGCTATACCTGTATACAGCTGGAAGGCAATTGTGAGAGGTGGCTGGAATACAAAGATTATGTGATTAGATGTGTAAACTGTCCTACCTGGAAATCAGTGAGTAAAACCTGCCAAGACGCCAAGCTGTTGTCTCTGTGGTTTCTTCCTTGCCAGCTTACTACACCTCCCAGCAGTCCTTACATCTGCGCATGTGGACCTTAAACCTGTTTGGCTCCTACTCATCAGCTTTTTCTTACAACCAGACATTGAAAGGGGTATCTCCATTTTATTGATTTAGCTTTTAACATGAGGTAAAGGCTAATAAAGATTGTCTGATTTTGCTTAATTTCAGAGTTACAGTTCTTATTTTCTGCATGTTTTCAGAAGGTTTCCTGTCTCTGCTCTAGCAGTGGTCAGACTATTAATAGCGGTCCCTGCTTTGTCTTATTAGCAGCACGGGAGCTTTTTATCTTTTTTACTGACAAACGCTAAGGGTAGGTTCAGACGGCTGAATGCGGCTCCGTGCACGCTGCTGTACACCGGGTGTTTTAGAAGTATGCGCTGGCCAGTGCGTACTTCTAAAGTGCAGGGGTGGCCCCATTCACTTCCGTTTTCTGCGAAAACATCTGCTAATCTAAAGGGTTAAGTTATGTTCACATTGCATAATTGCGGGTCGTACTTCGGGTCAACATAACCTAACCTTTTAGATCTTTGCAGCTCTGTGCCCTGCTGTTTAAAAACCCTCCATCACAAATGTCCCTTTAACAGCTCAGTTAGGTAGAGCAGAGCTAAATTGTCAACCACTGCTGTAGAACCGCCCACAGCCTGAACAGAAAGAGGGAGCCCAAAGTTGGTTTTAAAGAGCAGGCTCTGTGAAACAGCCAGATGGGAAAACTCTAGCCGACTTCCATTTGAAGTAGATGGATATGGATTTATACAGCTGGTATAAAGTCATAAATTGCAGTGCAGTGAGTGCTACTTAATAGCAGCTGCAGACAACTAGAATGTATAAAATTCATTGGAATGGTGCTTGCAATACTAAACTGTTGACCAGCGTGGCAGTTATTATAGAGAGAAAAAAATATATTTAACACCTTTGACGTCTTAAGAACGGACTTAATATGGACCTTGTGACCAAGATTTTTTTCTTTCTTGTTTGTTTTAATCGCTGCATTCCAAGAGTCATATATTTTTTTTTAAGTTCTGTCAACGTAACTACATGGAACCTGCTTTTTGCAGGACAAATTGTATTTTTTATTTTTAAGTGAAACTTTTATACATTTGTGTGGGGTTGAATAAAAGAAAATAATCTATTCTACTTTGGGTTTTGTTTTTATGCTGATTTAGGCCGTGTTCACACGGCTTATTCCCGACGGATTTGTGCGCCGTATTGAGCTCACAAATCCGCCGTGAATAAGGGGCGGGGCGGGGGCGCGGCGGGGGCGCCGCTCCCGGCCCCATAGACAATGCATTGTTTACGGCACGTCCGCGCCGTAAATAATGTGCATGTCACTTTCTCCCCCCGCGGCGGATTCGCCGAGCGGGGAGGAGCGACGGAATCCACTGCTCTCATAGAGAACAGTGGATTACCGTAATGACAGGGACGGATTGGCGCCGTACTGAAGCGCAAATCCGGCGCGGAGTACGGCGCCAATCCGTGCCCAAATAAGCCGTGTGAACGAGGCCTTACCATGCAAACATAAAACAAAAAAATATAACTATACTGTGGGTTGAAATGATTACGATACCAAATTTATATACTTCATTATGTTTTTCTACACTTGCTAGGTAAAAAAATCTATTTCTTTTGTTCCATTACATTTCAAGACCTTTTTATTTTTGTGTTGAATAATCTGTATGAGAGCTGATCTTTTGCAGAATGAGTTGCATTTTATTGGCTCAGTTTTCATTGTTTGATCACAGTGCAACACTTCAGTATTTATTTGTATTATGTCTACTAGTGTCCTATGAACAGGCAGCCTATTAAAAGACACTTGTGCTTTTCTTGGGTCTTCTGCTGCCATGGCAACACATCAGTACCCTGAATTTGCCTCATGGATTTATCGGACGAATTCCCCTCTTTGTAAAACCACTAAGGGTATGTTCACACGGCTTATTGCGGCGCGTATAGTATGTGCTGCATTGTCAGCGGCGCGTAATCGGCGCTAACAATTGACATTTCAATTCTGCCCCCCCCCCCCCCGCGTACAATAGATCGTATTGTACGCTCGTGGCGACGATGCGTAAACCATAGCTCTCTATGAGAGGTATGAATTACCGTAATTGTGGCGCGCATTTCACTGTGCACTCCCATAAGAGAGAATGGAAACCGCTGCGCAAGCTCTTCACCTCTCCATTCTCCATGGTTGGCTCCTCGTTAGTGGTGTTCCTAGAAGTAGGAATAGCCCTAGATTAGGATATTAACCCAAAACTACTGTAGATGTTACTATTAACCGCTTCAGCTCTACCTGTGTATGTACTATATGTCTTACATAGCTTCATACTTATGCAAAATTATTTAGGCACTGTGTAGGGGTATTATTTAGGAACACCCACTCATATTTTGGCACATACACCCAAATTAAGCCGCACGCTTCCATGTCCTCCTAAAGTCTAGCATTTAATTTTGAATGTAATGTTTAGACTTCTCTGTATTCTGTTAATTAGCTTCTCAACTGTTATTAATTTTTAATGCTTGATGTGTTACCTCCTATATAGAGTATTAAATATTTTGCCTTAACTGTTGTTTCTGGTAATGGATGACTTTTCATAAGTCATAATTCTGTATCTTATAAATGTTAATGAGTGGAACAGCATATATTAATTTATGTTTGTGCTTGTAATTGTGCAACTTTATGTATAACATTTTTCATAATGTGTCTTCCTATCATTTGAACTGTGGGTTTATGTGATGAAGCCAATGGCTGGGCACATGACCTGTTCATTTTACAATAGTCTGTGTTGCACAGTCATGGAGAGCTTCTGGCCAATGGCATTTTATGGCTGCTGTCATTTTTTTCTAATTTGTAACATGGGTCCTGTAGAAAGGCCTATAGAAAAGAAAACCCAAAAATGCATGCTACAAATATTTGTAATTTAAAAAAAAAATACTACCCTGTTCTGTGTTCCTCAGACAATTCTTTAACTTGAATGTGCATGATGTAATGTGAAATTTCTCCTGTGGTGAGACTGCGGGGAGAAGGGGCGGAGGGGTTTGAACACTTAGGCCTCGTTCACACGGCTTATTTCTGGCACGGATTTCAGCTGTATTGCGTGCCGTACTACGCTGCAGTATGGCTGAAATCCGTCCCTGTCATTACGGTAATCCAAAGTTCTCATAGAGAACTATAGATTCCTTCTCCCCTCCCCGCTCGGCGAATACGCAGAGTGGGGAGAAAGTGACATGTTTATAATCCCGGTGGGATACGCGCCATGGATAATAGCTGTCTATGGGGCCGGCGAGCTGTTGGCCCCGCCCCGTACACACGCCGTAATTGCAGGCCAAATCCGTCCCGCAATTACGGCGTGTTTAAGCCATTTGAACTCGGCCTTCCTGTCACATTTTACTACAGAATACAGCTGATCACTTGTTGTCAAGGAGATCTTTCTATCCAGTATGGACTGTCTGATGTGTACAAGCCCTTAAATGTGGCAATTAAATGGGGTTGTCTGATTATAGTTCTTGATGGCATATTTCTTTGTTTCGCAGTTAGAGCAGTTTTTATGTCCTGCTTGTTTATACAAGCTGCTTCTATGGTTACCGACCACCTCTTTCTGCTGTAGCAGTGGCAGAGCTGGTGATGTCACTCTACTGTGTCTTATCAAAAGGATGGAGCTTGCTTCACTGGCTCTGATCTGTTTGAGAAAAACTTTAACCCTTAGGCCGTGCTCACACGGCTTATTCAAGCCGTAATTGTGGGACGGATCCCACCCGCAATACGGCTTGAATAAGGGGCGAGGGCGCGGTGGGGGAGCTGCCCGCCGGCCCCATAGACAATGCATTATTTACGGCGCGTATGCACCGTAAATAATGTGCATGTCACTTTCTCCCCCCGCGGTGGATTTGCCGAGTGGGGAGCAGCGACGGAATCCATAGTTCTCTATGAGAGCAGTGGATTACCGTAATGACAGGGACGGATTGGAGCCGTACTGACGCGCAATTCGGGCACGCATTACGGCTCCAATCCGCGGCCAAATATGCCGTGTGAACAAGGCCTTAGAGTAACTGAGCTGGGAGCAGCCTTGTACCATCCTGTCCTTTTCAGCAGAGGAAATAAATGTATAATTATATTAAAAATAAGTAGCTAACAATGTGTCTTGGCAGCATTCAAATTTTGTTCTTTCACTAGATACTTCCTTTTCATGGCAAATACAGCTGTGCTAGCTCACATTTTTCAAACCACTCCATCAGTAATGTGCCTGTAAGAAGTGTATGGGTGTGCATGGAGGTGGTTAGAGGCATGGGCGCAGCTAGAAGGTTGGCCTGATGTGTTATGTATTTGGTCAAGGCCCACTGCACTGTTGTGCCCAGTGGCCCATAATGCTGTTCAGCTCATCCTAGGTTCACCAACCTTTTTTAAGTTTATAGCAAATCACAGAAATTGCTCAAAACAATGTTTAATAGCTGAATGTTCATCTTTCTTTAAGCATACCTCAAACAAACAATGGAATCGTTTCAATTCTGTATATTTTTCTAGATAAAAGAGAAACAAATAGTGGAATTGCTTATACTACTCTCAAAATGTTAGGAATATTTTGGCTTTCGGGTCAAATGTATGGAAAACATAAAAACTTCACACTACAGGGATATCTTATCCTGAAAGTCGACCACTTAAGTGGTAGCATGCAATGTTGATTTTTCTCATCTCAAACAATTTAATGAAACAAAAACCTACAACAGTGGAAGGTATACACCATCAAAAATGTTACTGTCTCAATAACTTGTGATGTGGCCTTGAGCATCAATTACAGCTTGACAACGACATTGCATGCTTCACAAGTGGGGTTATTGACTGCTGAGGCATGGGATTCCACTGTTCTTGAAGGGCGCCCCTCAGGTCATTGAGGTTCAGGGGTACAAAGTTACAAGCTTCTACACAGCGACTCAGCTGATCCCATGGGTTTTCTAGGGTGTTCAGGTCTGGCCACTTTGAGTTTGAGTTCTCCAACAGCCGTTCCCTAATGATGCGACCTCAATGAGCTGAAGCATTTTCGTCCATTAAAATGAAGCTCTGTTATTTATGCAGAGGCACAATGACTGGAATAATAATGTTATTCAAGTGGTAAAGGCGTCACTGTACCATTCACAAAGTGTCGGGCAGTTCTGTATTGACTGGACACTCCTACCCACAATATAACACCACTACCGTCTGGTGACCGCAGTGGCTGATGTATAGCGCTCTCCTCGATGTTCCCAGCATCATTTCCGGCAATTTCTGCTCAGAGTGAATCGACTTTCAACTCTGAGCAGCACTGAGGACCACTGGTCTCTCGTCCAACGTAGATGCTCGTTGGCCCATGCGAAACGATGATGCCTGGTGGTACGGTCAGGTACCCTTGCTGGTCATCTAGCATGCAGACCATGCTGATGTAAACAGTTATGAATGGTCAGATGTGACACTTGGTTGCCTCTCACTGTCCTTAAGTGCCTGGAGTTGTGTGGCAGTCATTATCCAATTCCGCAGGGGATTGTTTAAAATGAAGCGGTCATCAACGTGTAATGTAACCAAAGTACGTCCACTTCTCTGCCTTTCTGTTACTCTTCCAGTCTCTGTGTATCTCTGATGCAACCAGCTTGTGACACTTCCGTCTGAGAGCATCCTGCTTGAAGCCTCGCAATGGTGAAGTAATGTTGATCAGTTGTAAGGTGATGTCTTGGTCTCATGATGTTAAAATGTGAACAGCATGATGAGGAGGAATTCACAATGATCCCCTAAATTTATTGGGCGGTTCAGGGATCAAACCTCTCTTGTGAATTTTGCCATTAAAGGGGTTTTGCCAAGAAATGATTTTATCAGCTAACAGGCTGAACTTGAGACTTGAGCCCTGAAAAGAGGGGCGTTGTGTTTCTGTGTTTAAAAAAACAAGTGCCTCCTCTGTGATGTCATAGTACCACCTCCCATGCACGTTCCCGAGGCTCAGCCTCTATAGTTGATCAAGCATTGTTTTGCTAAATCACAGAGAAAAACTATTGTGCACAAGTTAATGCTGCTCAGGAGAGTAGATAAGCTAGCAGGCAGCAGCATCTTTCATTCCTTCACAAACGGTTGCAGGGAGAGAGGGAGGGGGTATGAGCAGTGAGGCAAGGGAGAGTCTGCATTTTTACTCAGATAATTACATTAAAACCAGTGGATTCTCTATACAGGAGACACAGGATAATTTTTCTCCAGTCCCTTCAAAGCTCTTTCATGTTCCCTGCCATCAGATAAGAAGTGCAAACCACACAAGCCTGGCCACATCAGCTCCTGTCAGTGTCCTGGTCCTGTCTAACGTAAACTGTCTGGAAACTAAGGGCATGTAATTAATGCTGTAGCTCTCAGAGGCTTCACTTTTCTTAATTACATATATTCAGAAAAGTGATTAAATACCAATTTTGGAGGATCCCACGTCAACATTACATCGTGGCAAAACTCCTTCAAGCTCCCTAGTAGAGATCAGCAAGTTGTGTCAAAATCACTGAATCATTAAACAGTTGGACATGTGCATTCTAAAGATAAGAGATGATATAATTTAAAATGCATTTAAAAATATTTAAAGAAATGTTATGTTCATCCTGAAATTTTAACCAATATCCAAATATCCCTAACTTTCTGTGAGTAGAGTAATGTTGAGGGAAAAATTATGGACCTCTTTCTGTTCTTCCCTTGACTTTTATGCTGGTTTGAATTATTTGAAACATTTAATTCACTACTGGCAAATAATATTCTACATTAAGCCAGTTCCAACTTTTGCTTGAACCTGCGGTGACCAATCAGTTTTGCAGGATGGAGCTAAGTGTGGTGACTCCATACTTTTTTTTTTTTGCAGCAGTTGTTATATGTAGAGCATAAAGAATAGCACAAGGGGAAATGGTCAACAAAGTCTGATGGTATATAGAGAGAGCCTCTCACTCTGCTAACCAGTACTCTATGCTGCATTGATGAGGGTTCTGCAGATGAGGATATGGTTTGGCTTTACTTCCAGTCACATTGCAAAGCTCAATGAGTGGAATGTGACATGAGGAGTGTTACACAAAAATACGTTAATAGGACCTATATATTATTAAGTGTACCGCGTGCTACGGAGTGAGTAATGGGCACCTTCTTTTCACGCTTGTTGCATATCATATAGTAGTAGACAATCCAATTTTGATTTATGCTTTCAAAAGCTTCCAGTACTTTATTAGGCTCATCCAGAGCTGCACACCCCTGGGCAGTATGCCACAGGACTGGAAACTCATCACGCTATGAATGCCATATGAGAGGTTTATGGACTTACCGTGGATACTCCTGAATTGGAGATCTCAAAAACCGCAAATGCAATATTGACTTTTTATAAATATTGATACAAAGTATGGATTGATGTGTTTTATGGCTTAGGATGAGCCTAATAAAGTATAACGTATTGGAAGCCTTTAAAAGCATAAATCAAGTTGGAGTGGCTACTATTATATGTTATGAAGTGCTACATCCAATAGGTGGTGCTGCAGAGTCCGAGCTCTTTTCTCTTGAGTTTATTTGCACATATTTACATTTTAGTGCAACAACGAAGACCTATAATTCTCCACATGGTTCCTCTCCCAAATGAGGAATAGCTTTTGGGCTATATGAAAAAAATGTATCACATTTGTTCATTTACTTCCTATTTACATTTATTCAATCAGGACACAGTGGAGACATCTGGCCCTGTCAGTCACATATCCACTGATGCGCAATGTATCAACAAACCACCACAGATTTAATGCTGTCCTCCCACATTATTAGTCCTGCATTTTTTTATTTTGCACAACATACATTTTAACTTTAATGCAGTCAAGCATTTGTAATGCAAATTAGATTGTACAAATCTGCAAGGCTATAGGGTTGAAAAACAACCATAAATAGTAAGTAGGCCATATTATGCAGCCTGTCCAAATAATCTGGAATAAAACGTATGCTGTGCGCTTAACATTCAGAAAATCCAAGTTCTGCTCTCTTCTAGGCTCTCAGGCTGAAGGTGAATGTAGCGGTGCTGTCGACTCAAAGGCCTAAGATTGGAAGTGCTTTTAACAGCATCATCAAGACCTGTTAACCAAAATGTTTTCCACTTCACTTCGTTGGTTTGTGTCTTGTATTCTTTGTAGAGATCTGCAGCCAAAAGGCATTTAAAGAGCGGGAGACGGCAGGAGTGAGAATCTAAATGGATTGTACTTGAATACACTGAGAAAAATTCTCTGCAGTTGATGGGAATTCTCCTGTTCTAACTAGTAAGAGCATCTATCAATCATGAAACGTCTGCAGCCTAGTTCTGCAGCTTCATTTTTCTCGATGTCTTTTCACAAGAACCTGGAAATTGGAAGCTAATATGTAGTTTCTCATCTTACCCATTATTTTTATTTCTAGGTTTCTGACACCCAGATAATACAATGCAGTCTTTTCTTTCTTTTATTCTACATTTTAATGTGCAGCTGAGCTTAATTCATGTTAATTCAGATCATGTCAGAATACAGGCTGAATAGTTGTAACAATTCCTTCCTGCTGAATGCTATGCGTGACAGCGATTCTTTAGTCGGAGAATGAGACCACTTTGCTACGTGCATCCTTTTGAGTGAATACCCAGCAGAGTTGCAGCTAAAAGTAAATGGCTGTTTTTGTATTGGAATAACATTGGTTTTTCCCCATATGAAAAAATGTATTAAGTGGGTTGTCGGGTAAAATAGTTCTTATGGTTACCAGGTCTGACCTGATTACAGCATTCTGGTCTCATCACAACATGGAGTAAATTCTTGCCTATCTGGTATTTCCCAAATATTGAGAGGAGACCAGGAAGCTGGGATCTGGTGACCGTCAGGGCAGTAGTGGTGGAATATCGGTGAGTCAAGTTATTGCTTTTTATTTTATTTTTTATTAAGGCCTGGTTCACATCTGAGTCAGAGGTGCGAACAGACACATTTCACAATGGATACCAACGGGACTACAATGGGTTCTTTGTGTTACTGCTACAATGTTGTTTTGCCAAGTTTTTCAATACAGGTTCTAGGTACAGCTTTAAAGAAGGCCAATCAGTCAGGGTACAACACAATTTTATTTAACATAGGAATCAATCAATTATGATCAAATATAACATAAGTAAGAATAAACTGGTTACAGAAAATAGTGTGAGATTGGGGACAGTTTTGCTAAATATGTATTTACAAAGATTAAATACTTACTTTACCTTAGAGTTTATAACATCACCTGTTCTTATGACTTCAACCAGAGAGGCCTAATGGCGAGAACAGGGAACTCCAGGGACCATCACCAATGTTAAGCGTCCTCAACAATGAGAACAAGAGCCTCTATATCACCAATGCTTCTCTGGTTCTTATAAGTCTTAAACAGGAAAACAAAAACAAGCAGACACAACATACGTATTGTGTCCACTTAGAATACAAAGTTCTTTTGTATGACCTCATCTTGTATCATGGAGGGGCCAGCTCCCTGAGTCTAAGATAAGAAAATACAGAATGACTCGAAACCAGCCGATGTGGCCCCATTAGGTCGTAAATTAAGTGAAGTCTGTAGGCCTGAGAGATATACAGAGGTATGCAAGCCTGTGTGATTATAACTTGTGATACAACAATGGAAATTATAATTATTTTAATATACAAGAAATGGAAATTATGACATCAAATAGTCACACATTTCACTAGAACTACAAATGTCCATCAGTTTGAGGGGAACAATAGCGTAGTTTGCTGCTCTATTATAATGTCATTCTCGACAGAACGTGTGAGGGAGGCTCTGAACAGAATCTCCCGAACTCATGTGAGCCAGGTCATACCTAATCTGTTCCCTTTAAAAGGGGTGTTCCCACCAAGCACTTTGCCATATTTCTAGGATATGCCATCAAAGTTTGTTTGTCCGACCTCTGGGACTTGCATCTGTTATGGGAACAGGTCCCCAAAACTTTTGGCTCATAACGGAGAGTCATTTGCACTTGTGCATGACTCTTCATTCACATCTGTGGGAGTCCTGAGTACAGCCGAGCAGTGAATATGTATAGAATTGGAACTCCCATAGAATAGAGTGAAGAGTTGTGCACAAGCACGACCGACTTTCTGCTATAAACTGACACCTTCAGGGGCCTGTTCCTGAAGGTGTCCCCAGAGGTGGGATCTGCCTCTATCAGACTTCGATGGCATATCTTATCAATATGCCATCAAAGTGCATGGTGGGAACACCAGTTTAAATAAACATGTCTCTGGACAACCCAGTTGATACTTGCCTTAGTCCTTGAAAGGTACTGGAGATATTTTGAGAATTGACAACAACTCTGATAACAGAGATCTTTTACATAAAAAGGTTTTTCATGATAACATGAAATAGAGCAAACAAAATATGGCAGACAATTGTTAAAAGTACCTGCGGTAAATATTAGCAAAGGTCCGCAGTGCTTCATAGGTTGAAGCGTCCACATGTGATTGCTGAAAAGTTTTGAGAGAGCTTGAGAAAGAAGCAAACTGCTGTCTGCACTGCCACTATCCATGCGGACTTAACTTTTCAGTGATTACATGTGGACTTTTTAACCTATGAAGAACTACGGACCTTTACTAATATTTACTGCAAGTACATTTAACAGTTGTCTGCCATATCTAGACTGCATATGTGAATAATAAAAAGTTATTGTATAAAGAAAATATTCAGGTCTCCGTACTATAAAGGAATTCACTGCTATAGAACCATCCACAGGAAGTGTGAGCCTGAAGCTGGCTGTGGCTCGGTAAAACATGATGGTGAGACCACCACTTTAAGTATCTGGGTGCTAAACCAACTGGTCGAATGGGTAAAATAAATATTGCTGTATATTGGCAAATAAATACCCATACTAAGCAAGGGCGGTTAACTACTGTAGTTATAGATTAACATCCCTGAGGTCTTTGGCATGAAAGTTTAATGTTTGCAACCTTGTTAGTCTAGAGCAGTGAAGGGGGTGAATGTGAGCACCTGTTGTAATCTAGAGCAAATAAGTGGTTTCTACACTAGACCACCATTGATCCTAGTAGTAAAGGGGGTTACTAACAGCATCCCTAGTGGTCTAGCATAGAAGGGATTAATTGGCACTATCCCTGATAGTCGAGGGCAAAGAGAGCAGTTAATGACATTATTTCCTGGTGATCTGCGACAATGGAGAGGTTAATATCTGTGTATTATGCCAAGTGGGTTACTCACATTTCCAGGCTCCAGCATTGTCTTGAATGTGCTAGGGGGATGAACACTGATCATTCACCTTTCTGTTCCCTTCCTGAATTTAACATAAAATATCAGTGCATGGAGTAGATACAAAGTAGAAATGACTATACAGATGCAACGCTGGGTTGGAACGCACTGTTCCCCATTATGTCCTCCTCATTCTTTGAGTTTGTTGGCTCATACTGAGCATAGCCTAGTCATCACCTCTTGAACACATTTGGACATCCCCTTTTAGACAGGTTGTCCCATCTCAGACATTGATAGCATATCCATAGTGTGACGAAAACAG
Source organism: Phyllomedusa bahiana (assembly GCA_025379985.1). Lineage (NCBI taxonomy): Eukaryota > Metazoa > Chordata > Amphibia > Anura > Hylidae > Phyllomedusa > Phyllomedusa bahiana. The sequence goes on from JAODAL010006962.1 coordinate 38,458, forward strand.
CCTAGTCCGCCGGCCCGCTTGAGGGACGACGGCCTGACTTGGGGTTTATCTCGACGTTGCGCTGCCCACTAGGGGGAGCTCAAGGTCAGCCAGATACTGTTCCACTGTTAACCCTTGCCCACACTGGCACAGGGAAACAACAATGCTGCCACCAGTTCGCTCGTTTAGTTATAAGACCGGTCCGTTACCGACTTATAGCAGGGTCAGGAACCAACCCTTGGGTAGCTACAGTATATACTATAGACCGAGAATTAGGCGTGTGAGGCCGTTGATCAAGACAGACTAACTCAGATTAAAGTTTATAGATTTAATTAGCCTTAAAGGGCACACTAGACAGGTAATATGTACAAGATGGATAATAATATACAGGTCAGAGAGAGGTGCAAATACAATTATGGATTACAGACAAAAGGCAGTTAAAATAAGTCAAGTTACCTTGTTGCTTGGGGCCCGGCCGCATGGGGGGCATATGTGGCCTGGCTGCTGCGTGCGGATGTCCTGGAACTGTTCTTAGGTGGCCCCCCTCCTGGATCAACAGGAAGAGCCACCCCTGGCTCCGGCTTATATCTGTGAGGGGGCAGCCCACTTGGCAGCCCCCTACACACCCCTGGGACGGTCTATGAACTCCTCCCACTCAGGTCAGGCAGTTTCTGATACAAACCCAAAAATGGACTATAACTCGGCAGGGCCTTGGCACAGAACCGAGCCGGTAGCATCATCAGAACCGGCTGGATCTACCCAACGCCTGGATATGAGACACGCCTATCTTATGGACTCCCGGGGTCCGGTTGTGGATATCTCAGTCCCCCTGCGCCTTGGAAACCTGGAAATGGGAATGTGCGTGCGGGAGAGTTCCATATTTTGAGATATGAACTCGCCATGGACCAGTTATGAGCTGGTCGCCTATAAATCGATATGAAATATCGGAGACGACCCGACTGGGCTGAATTGAGCAAAGTCTTTGAAGCTTGCGAGCTTGGACCAGCATTTGTTCAGTGCTAATTAGGTTACATGAGGATCCTTTCATGGGTTGACCACATGCTGTGGCAACTTCCTACAGAGGCATTGGGGAAGAGAGCTGTGCTGATTAACATGTAAATTGAGCTTGTCCTGTGGTGGGGGAAGCTGTGTTCTGACTAGATTAGATGGTTGGGGGGAGAGAACTGTCAGTGGGGGATGCAGTGAAGTGAATTCTTCCTCACACATAGGAAATGCCATCTACAGTGAGTATGGAAAGTATTCAGACCCCTTTACATTTTTCACTCTTTGTTTCATTGCAGCCATTTGGTAAAATCCAAAAAGTTCATTTTTTTTGCTCATTAATGTACACTCTGCACCCCATCTTGAAAGAAAAAAACCCAGAGATGTAGATATTTTTGCTAATTTATTAAACAAGAAAAACTGAACTATCACATGGTCATAAGTATTCAGACCCTTTGCTGTGACACTCATATTTATCTCACATGCTGTCTATTTCCTTCTGATCCTCATTGAGATGGTTCTACTCCTTCATTGGAATCTAGCTGTGTTTAATTAAACTGATTGTACTTGATTAGGAAAGACACACATCTGTCTATATAAGACCTCACAGCTCACAGTGCATGTCAGAGTACATGCGAATCATGAGGTCTAAGGAACTGCCCGAGGAGCTCAGGGGAAGAATTGTGGCAAGGCGCAGATCTGGCCAAGGATGCAAAAGAATTTTTGCAGCACTCAAAGTTCCTAAGAGCACAGTGGCCTCCATAATCCTTAAATGGAAGAAGTTTGGGACGACCACAACTATTCCTCGACCTGGCCAGCCAGCCAAACTAAGCAATCGTGGGAGAAGAGCCTTGGTGAGAGAGGTAAAGAAGAACCCCAAGATCACTGTGGCTGAGCTCCAGAGATGCAGTAGGAACATGGGAGAAAGTTCCACAAAATCAACTATCACTGCAGCCCTCCACCAGTCGGGGCTTTATAGCAGAGTGCGGCCGACGGAAGCCTCTTCTCCGTGCAAGACATATGAAAGCCCGCATACTGTACAGTTTGCAAAAAAACGCATGAAGGACTCCCAGACTATGAGAAATAAAATTCTCCGGTCTGATGAGACGAAGATTGAACATTTTGGTGTTAATTGTAAGCGGTGGAGAAAACCAGGCACTGATCATCACCGGCCCAAAACAATCCCAACAGTGAAACAGGGTGGTGGCAGCATCATGCTATGAACTTTTTTGATCTTACCAAATGGTTGTAATAAAACAAAGAGTGAAAAATGTAAAGGTGTCTGAATACTTTCCTTACCCACTGTATGTCATAGGTGTCGGTTCTAATGGTGGGACCCGTACCTATCTTGAGAACGGCCCCCTGAAAGTCTCTATTTCAAATGTTGAAGTGGTCAGAACTCTCCTCATTGATTTAAATGGGAGTTCCGAAATCCCTATGAATAATCCGTCCCTATGAGTAATCATTTTCAAGTGAAATATGATGGATTATAGAACATATTTTACATTTTTTGAATGGATTTTGGATTTGAAAATCCATGCTGTAGACTGCAGCATGAATTTTCTATTGCGGTCTATGGGGATGATTAACAGTCGGATTTTTGCGGTTTCTAAATACTGAATCCGCTTAAAAATCTGACTATAAATCAGTGCTGTGTAGACGTAGCCTAAGTGTTCCCATTTTCTACATACTGACTTACAGGCTTCAGCAATTGTCTGTTTGATCATATCATATAGCCTTATTTTCTAGCACAGACTTTGAGTGAAGCTTCACAAGACCAGTTCTTTGCTTTCAATCGAGGCTAAAGCAGATGGAACAGTAAATCAGTGACAAGCAACATGTTTCTAATTGTGATGATGATACTTCCTCCCTGGTGTGCATTATAAAGAATAGAAATGCTGGCAGACAAAAACAGATGTGATTTTGAATTACAGTTTTTCAGTGATTAGCAATATGCCGCGTGAATGCAAAATTGTTGAGATGTTTTGTGTGATCAGTAGGAGAGACGATTGTCAAAACTGGATGTTCTGGTCATAGTAGCACTTCAAATGATAATAAGCATTTATCCTTACAGAATAAAAGTTCAAAGCTTCCTCGTTTTTCTAAATTTAAATTACCTATCCAAAGTTGGGAAACTGGAGTAGTACAATAAAGTAATGCTATACTGACCCTAGGATGCTGTCTGTTGCTGCAGTAATGCAGGACTAGGTAGACCTTTGGGGCACATTTAGTATTGTCATCTAATATGTGCAAATATTAACTGGACAGTCTACAACTGCGCTAGATTTATCACAGTGCCCAATGCTTTATGATAAATCTGGCATCGGTTTAGACACTATTGTCTAACTTTAAATCACTTATTAGTTGGCTTTGGTTGTGCCAATTATTGCCCCGTAATTTTGTTGTATTTTTTGGCACACTGTAGTGCATTTCAAGTCATGCCTATTTGTGTGAAGCAACAAACCCAGTTAGATGCCGTACAAGTAGTATAAAACGTGCACAAAAAAATGTTGGCACGCATTGTGCCAGAATGCTGGTGCCGTTGCCACAGTGTATATGCCCTAGTGTGTATTATGTATTCTTGACCTATCTTCTTGCTTGTATAAAACACAATTTCATGCTGTTTTTCAGACTTTTTTTCAAAAAAGAAAAATAACTGAAATCACTCATCTTAGGGTATGTTCACACGGTGTTTGCATACCATGCGTGCTTCTGAAGCGCTCCCACTGACATTCGGAAGATGGGACATGTCACTTCTTTCTCCCGGTGCATATTGTGTGTCGGGGAAAATGGTGGGTATTCATAGCTCTCAATGAGAGCACTGAATTGCCGTATTTGCGGGTCATACTTTGGGTATATTGCAGCGCAATTGTGCCGAATTACACCCCGCAAATACGCCACGTGAACATACCCTAAAAGTCATACACTGGGCTATCTCCTATTGTGAATGCTGGATCCTGTGTTATCTATACACATTGGTGTCACCTCTGTAATCCTGCTTGTGTTGATAATGAATAGACTGCTGAAAATCTCTTTCTACAGAACCGGAAGCGTTAGACTATTATTAGGCCTAGTGGCTAAAGTGAAAACTGCAGGACTTAAGAATTAAAATAAAAATTATTGAAAGTGATATGGAAAATTTAAAAAATAACCAAAAACTCATAAAAAAATGTTTTAACTTAAAAACGTGAGTTAAACAATAAGTAATTTTTTGAGAACCCATTCCCTTTAAGTAGTTAGTGGCTGCTAGTATGTAATTAGTCTCCTTTGTTTACTTTGAGCTCTGAAGCTCTCTGCACTTACAGATTACATCTCCTGCTCTGATGTCAGTGCTATGAATATGCTAATCACTGCTATAGAACCACCTACAGCCTGACCAGGAAGAGACAGGATGCATGAATCTGAATCTGCTTTTGGCTCAGTGAAACAGCGTGGTGAGACAACCATTTTCCAATTCAAAAAGGTTTTTATTAAGGCACATTGGTACATATGGTATACATAGAAAACATTAACATAGTAGAGGACCTGCCAAAGAATTTGAAATCAATTGAGTCCTATATTAACGAAGATAAATCGCAGGGTTACGTTTAAGGTACTTTAAGTACCCGTAACAATGAATACACATACAGCACCCAGTGAGACTACATAAACCTAATCAAAGGTGAGACAACCCTTTTAATAAAGTAATTTGAGCTGTAAACTTAAGTCTATTCAACTTCCAACTAGTCACCTTGAACTCCTTGCCATCGCCTTTGCCCCTCAGCCACCGTACACTACATAAGCTCATCCAAGCATGCACTATAATGCTCAGCCTACTGCAGCAGGCTAGCTTTAAAAGAACAGTGGTATTGCTAGGGTCTATAACAGGCCTAAACAATATATGGCCCGTAGAGAGGGCACAGCCTATGTAAACCCTGCCCCCAAAACAGGTGGTTTGATTTGGGGGTGGTTTGGGATGTTCTCTGTGGTGGACTCAGGCGGTCTGGCCCCCACCTCCTGCAGTGTTGTATAGGTCTAGTCTATAAAGATATGTTCAGCCCCCACCCAAATAATACATTTTATATAAATATATCAAGGCAACATAGCTGTAGAACAATTTCTATGCATGTTGCTATTAAGTTATTCAGTTAGCAAATAAAACCACTATACAAGGATCAAAGCAGGGCCGTTCCTAGGGGCGGGCAGGGCGGGCGACCCGGGGCACCGAGGCTCCGCTCACCCGTGGCTCCGCCCTCCCTGCCCGTCCCTGCCCGTCCGAAGGAGCGCCCCCCTGACTCTGCGCGGCTGTTACGCGCAGAGCCAGCAGCTGCCAGTACAGGGGAGGAGGCGGGACGGATCGTTCCCGTCCTGACTCCTCCCCTGTATCAGCATCGCAGGGGGCGCATGGCTTTCACCGCGCCCCCTGTGACGCTGCGTCCCCTCGGCGGCAGAGGTGATGACGTCACGCCGCTTACACCGCTCAGCAGCTCCCGGAGCTGGACGCGCGGACCGAGGTCTGGTAAGTAATTTTTTGTTATTTTATAATTACTTACAGGGGGCATCAGTGGCTACAGGGGGGCATCAGTGGCTACAATGGGGGGCATCAGTGGCTACAATGGGGGCATCAGTGGCTACAATGGGGGGGGCATCAGTGGCTACAGGGGGGGCATCAGTGGCTACAGGGGGGCATCAGTGGCTACAGGGAGGGGCATCAGTGGCTACAGGGTGGCATCACTGGCTACAATGGGGGCATCAGTGGCTACAATGGGGGGCATCAGTGGCTACAGGGGGGGCATCAGTGGCTACAGGGGGGGCATCAGTGGCTACAGGGGGCATCACTGGCTACAGGGGGCATCACTGGCTACAGGGGGGCATCAACTGGCTACAGGGGGCTACTACGTGGCTACAGGGGGCATGTTACATGGCTACCAGAGGAGGTGCTGGAGATGGGGAGTTGGTAGAATGATAGGAATGGGTAGAGAAGTGCTGATAGAGTGAGGAGTCTTAAGATATTTGTTTTGTAAATTTTACAGTGAAGAGTCGGGAGTAGTCATGGCGTCTGGGACAGATGGAGAAGAAGAAGAAGAAGAGAAAGAGAACAACTCTTCAGAGACGTCTCCTGTGAGTCACTAGATATGACTTTACTGTAATTATTTATATGCCTGCAGAGCCTGTGTACAGCGGGTATCCATAATTGTATGGTCACTGTATGGGGGTAATATTAGTTGTAGTATAATGGTTTATACTCAGTAATGGTCAGTTTGTATTATTTAGTCACTATGTGCTGGTGATGTGGTCATGGTGTGGTGGTATTATTCAGTCACTGTGTGCTGGTGATATGTGGTCATGGTGTGGTGGTATTATTTGGTCACTGTGTGCTGGTGATATGTGGTCATTGTGGTCTTGGGATTCTGGTTGGTGTAGCCGTGTTATGTGGTAACTGTAGGACTATGATTTAGTAGTTTTAATACGTAGCACATTGTGGTAAAGCTTTTTGTATATTTTGGCTTTGGTTTATGGTGTTGCACTGTGGCGCCATATGTTACGGATGGGGGATGGGGGGTGGCTGGGGGGCGAAATTTCTTCACCTCGCCCTGAGTGAAATTTGGCCTAGGAACTGCCCTGGATCAAAGATTATCACAATACTGTTACTAGACAAAAACAGAATGACAGACGATATCCATTATATCACTGTTCAAGGGCCAAATAATGCATTCACATCATGACTATATATCATCACCACATAATGGAGTATTAGCACCATACTGTTCTTGAATAGAAACCATTAAACTAAAAACAATATTACTACCACACACTGACCATATAGTAGTAGATGCCAGAGCTACTCAGGCACTTGCAGACTGTATAAGTGATTACAGTACAGTTACATCTAGTGACCAGTCAGAGAAGACATCACTTGTTCACTACTGTCATGGTGGCTTCTTCTAGCCATGAATTGTTTCTGCAGAATTTGCTGCACAAACATCTTAGGCTTCTTGCTTTTCTAGCACTCTCCCCGCCTTTTCTCTCCTCCTTTTGAACTCCCCAGCCATAGAGCCCTAACAATGCCCCCTCGATGAACCATACAATAATAGTTCCACTCTTTTTCTGCCCCCTTATATTAGGCAGGTAGACCCCCAATTAGGTAGATAGGCAATCCTCCATTAGGCACGCAGTCCTACAGGTTACTTGGGTAGCTCCCCCTTCTTAGTTGTTTGAAAAAAATGAAAATCCTCTCTCCCTATTCCCAAGTCTAGTGACTGGACCTTCTCTCTGCTGCCGGGAGTGCAAGCAATGACCTCTTCATGCATCCTCAGCTGCTCCACCTTAGTTTTCAACTGTATGCACATACTAAAGAGAAGCATAAAATTAGAAGAGTGCTGCTGGCTTGGGGATACAGGACATGTGCCCTGCATTCCTGAGATATGCAGTAGACCTACCAAGACGGCAAGACCACCTTTGAAATCTAGATCAGCCCTGATTAATCTGGGCAGCTGGGAAGTCTGTTGTCTGCTTACTTGTCCACTGCTTCGTGAGGCTTCTTGTCTTCTTAGGGAATGTTCACATAACTTAATTTTGACATGTACATTAAAAATGAGCTTCAAGATACGCCTGGTTAGAGGTGTATTTTGAAGTGTATTTTTTTAACTGTGGAGTGTATTTTGAGGCGTTTGAGAAATAAATATACTCCACCATTGTTTCTATGGGGATTTTACTTCTGGGCAGTTAAATTTATGCAAGTGAAATCGTCACAAATACACTTGTAAAATAAGCGTTCTGTGAATGACGGCCGTATTTTACACTGTAATCAATGAAAGCTGCATAGAAGATTGAAGCTTATTTTGGGGCGTATTTCAGCAAAAAATAATCGTAAAATTACATTATGTGAATGTACCCTAACTCTAGCTTCCTGGCTGTTCTGTTGGGTGGTCTGTGCTGTTTCTGTGTAGTATGCTGCCCCATAGTGTGCACTTGTCCTTGTAGATTTAAAGGAGCAGTACGCGCCACAGACACATTCACCAACACCTATGGCAGCACTCCAACTACTATTTCAAGGGACAATCCGTTGTAATGGTCATACTGCATTTTCTGGTTCTGACCACTGCTATCCCCTGACAATACTGCTTGTCTGCTGCCTACCGTGAACTTCTGCTTAGACCTTATACTAAGAACTTTGCTGCTCCCAACCATTTGCCTGGCTGACTATGTCTGTAGGCTGCCCCTCCTCCTGTACTGAATTTTGGACACCAGCCATTGTTAAAAGGGTTTTACCACAAAGTAAAATTTACGTGTGAAGTTTGTAAATTAAATAATAAACATTTTCACCAGTCATCATTATTAAAAATTCTGGACCGTTTTTGTCTTACCTGTTCCTTTAGTGATCCATTGTTTACAGCTCGTCTCCAGGGGATACGACCAGGGCAGAGAAGCTCTCAGCCCTGGTCGCACATGCTCAGACATCACCTCTCCTCTCAGGTAGCTACTGAGTGTTCAAACCTCAGGTGCTGTCATTCTACTCCAGACCTCTGTCTCCTTAGTAATTAGTCAAACAGTGTAAATAAATAAAAAAGAAACCTCAATGAGGTCTGTGCATTGATAAAGAGAAAAAAAAAACCACAGGTTTGGTTCCTGCAGGGATTTGAACCAAGGACCCTTGTGCCTGAAGGCAAAAGTTTTACCTCTGAGCTACAATGTAGCTACTTACAATTCTATACATAAACAGACCTTTCTTTGACTACAGAGAGGAAAGGCCTGGTGATGTCCTCCTGCTGGGTCACATGATATGTAATTTAAACAAATCACACGCTCCCCCTTCTGAGCACACAGAGCTGAAGAGCAGGACACAGGAGGTATGAAATGAGATCGTGGCAAAACCCCTTTAAGTGTAGCAATCTTGGCGTTTTCTGAAGACAAGGGGCTCCTTTAACTTTTCTCCTTGGGGTAGCCATACACCTAGTCTTACATTAATCCACCACTTCTTGTCTTGTCGGCCAATAATGTTAAATGATCAGTCTACAACTCTCTATCCTTTTTCTCTATAATATTATTATTATTATTATTATTTATTTTGATTCCAGGGCGCTGTACATTCGAGGTGGTTAAATAAATAACATTGGTCAAACAAGTACAAAGTGACAATGAGTAACTAACAACTGGTACAGAGGGAGAGAGGGTCCTGCCCATGAGGGCTTACAGTCTACAAGGAAGTGGAGAAGAGACAGAAGGTGAGGGACAGACATGTTTGTGGGGTGGAGCAGTTCAACACAGTTTATGTTGGTTATAGGCAATCCTGAAGAGATAGGTTTTCAGGTTACATTTGTGGCTGGTGAGAGTGGGGGAGAATCTGGGGTGTTAAGGCAGTGGGTTCTAGAGTATGGGGGAAGCAGGAGAGAAATCTTGGAGACGGTTGTGTTAGGAGCTGTAAGAGGAGAGCAGAGAAGAAGGTCTTGTGAGGAGCAGAGATTGCGTGAGGGGAGGTATCTAGAGATTAAGACAGATATATGGAGGGGAGGGGTTATGGAGAGCCTTGTAGGTCATGGTTACTATCTTGAACTGGATTCGCTGGGCAATGGGTAGCCAGTGAAGAGATTGGCTATCTATATAGTTAACATTTCGGCTGGGTTTCAGTCTTTGTTACTGGTAACAGACTGCTCTTACACCATCTCTTTTTCTTTTTTTTTCTTGTAAAGGTGAAATGGACAAGGCATTACATAGTAGAAGACATCTGTAGGTTATGCACTTGTGTTCTTACCCGATATGATCCTTTTCAACTGGGTTGTATATATCAGTTCATGCTTTATTTATAAAGAACTGGGTAGCCATTTACAGGCCTGGAGTTAATGTCAAGTGTTTGCTCTGCTATTTAGGTCACTCCCTGCAGATCAAATAGCATTTTGAAGTTTTCATCAGGACACACAGGGATTTTAAACTATGCTCGGCCTGACTTCCTGCTGTTATTGAGTCTGTTCCGTTATTTAGCCTTTTACAATAAAAGCATGTTCTACCTTAACAAACTTGGTTTTTGATACAATGCGCTTTGCTTCATTGTTCATGTTAACCCCTTTAAGACTAAAGGTCCTTCTGCACGGCATGGTTTATAGATCAGTTTTTCAGAAGGCTTGCGAATTTAGAAACTGTCTTAAAACTGGCAAGAAACAGTTCCCATAGACTTTAACAGAAAATCCGTGCAGCAGTCCAGACTGAACTGATTTTCTTCCGGATGGTTTTACCGTAGAACGTGCTCAATCTTCTGCTTGGTTTCTGAGCAGAAGATGTGCAATTCAGTGGTTATGGGGGACCGCGAATCCGGAAACCGCGAACAGAACTGTCCCCCAAAACCATGCAAAAGACGATAAAATACTGGTCAGATTCTTTTAAAGAATACGACCGGCATGTTACATATGCCGTGTGGACGCACCCTTAGTCCAATTTTTATAAAAGCCTTCTTTATTTCTATCTCTCTTATTCTGTTGTTGAAGTTTTCCTTAGTAGCACATTTTGACATAAGTTTATACTTTAATTTGCACTATTTTTTATTTTTTATTTTTTTTAGTTCCTCCTTAATGCATTCAGATTTGTATATGGGTTGCTACATAACTTCTGGGGATCCCACATATATTTCTGTTGCTGTCAAGTAATTAATATTTAATAACTTTTTTTTATTTGAATATTTTTATAAAGTATGGATTATTAGATGTATTTTTTCTAGTTTATTTCCTTTTTTTATCGTTTTCCTTTTTTCACCCGTTAAGGACCAAGCAATTTTTTGCATTTTCTTTTTGGCTGTCATCAAAAAAACTCAATCAAATCTGACAAATCCATTATTGGATCAGAAATGGACACTTTACCATCATTTTGTTAGGGACAATACATGCCAAGGAAGTTATTCACCTCTTGAACAATTGGTTATAAAGTGACTACCAATATGGATTATGGATCTTGGCACTTTAAGGCCTCGTTCACACGGCTTATTTCTCAGCGGATTGGCGCTGTACTCCGTGCCGGATTTGCGCTGCAGTACGGCGCCAATCTGTCGGAGTAATTACGGTAATCCACTGCTCTCATAGAGAACAGTGGATTCCATCGCTCCTCCCCGCTCGGGGAATCCGCCGCGGGGGGATAAAGTGACATGCACATTATTTACGGCACGTACGCGCCGTAAACAATGCATTGTCTATGGGGCCGGGGAGCAGCGCCCCCGCGGCGCTCCGCCCCCGCCCCGCCCCTTATTCACGTGAGCGCATAAATCCGTCATGAATAAGCCGTGTGAACACGGCCTAACAAAAAAGTACAACTGTTTCGAAAAATGTAAAAAAAAATCAACAAAAATGTGATTTGTTAATATATTGCAACATCAAGTTTTGGGTAGAAGTTCTCTTTGAATCAGGGCCACAAATGGCAAATTTCTTCTTCCTTTTGACTAATTCTGTATTTTACTGCACATTTTTATATTTGAAATGGTTTAAACAAACTTGAGTGCTGAAAGGAAGTGGTCGAAAGTGTGAAGGAAGAGGCACATGGATACAAACTGTGTGGAGAAGTGGAGCTCTGTGAAATACAGGCTTATATGATTTTTTGAGTGAAAAGCAGAGAAAATCTGTGAAAATGAAAGTACTGCTGACCATAATCATATACAGTAGTTGACCATTTGCTCTGTACACACACTATTACAGGGAAAGCTATCAATCACTGTTTGTGGGGTAAGCAGAACTTTCTTTTAAGCAGTCCAGTCAGAATTTATTCTGCTTTTTACTCAGAAATCGTGCTTCAATCATATAAACCTATATACAGTGATGGAAATAATTATTTGATCCCTTGCTGATTGTGTAAGTTGCCCACTGACAAAGACATGAACAGTCTATAATGTTAAGGGTAGGTTAACATTGAAAGGTAGCATATCCAAAATAAAAGCCAGAACATCACATTGTATAAATCATATAAATGTATTTGCATTTTGCAGTGAGAAATAAGTATTTTATCACTCTGGCAAACAAGACTTAATACTTGGCAAAACCCTTGTTGGCAAGCACAGCAGTCAGACGCTTTTTGTAGCGGACGATGAGGTTTGCGCACATTTCAGGAGGAATCTTGGTCCACTTCTCTTTGCAGATCATCTCTAAATCATTAAGATTTTGAGGCTGTCGCTTGGCAACTCAGAGTTTCAACTCCCTCCATACGTTTTCTATGGGATTAAGGTCTGGAGACTAGCTAGGCCACTCCATTGCCTTAATGTGCTTCTTTTTGAGCAACTCCTCTGTTGCCTTGGCTGTATGTTTTGGGTCATTGTCTTGTTGGAAGACCCAGCTGCGACCCATTTTTAATGTCCTGGCGGATGGAAGGAGGTTGTCACTCAGGATTTTTTGGTACCTTGCTCCATTCATTCTCCCATCGATGCAGTGAAATAGTCCTGTGCCCTTAGAAGAGAAACATTCCCAAAACATAATGTTTCCACCTCCATGCTTGACAGTGGGGACGGTGTTCTTTGGGTCATAGACAGCATTTCTCTTCCTCCAAACACGGTGAGTTGAGTTAATGCCAAAGAGCTAAATTTTTGACTCATCTGACCACAGCACCTCCTTCCAATCACTCAGACTCATCCAGGTGTTCATTGGCACATGTGCCTTCTTGAGCAGGGGGACTTTGCGGGCACTGCAGAACTTTAACTCATTATGGCATAATGTGTTACCAATAGCTTTCTTGGTGACCGTGGTCCCAACTGCCTTGAAATCATTACCAAGTTCCCCCGGTGTAGTTTTAGGCTGATCTCTCACCTTTCTCATAATCAATGATAACCCATGAGGTGAGATTTTGCATGGTGCCCCAGATCGATGTCGATTGATAGTCATTTTGTATTTCTTCCATATTCTTACTATTGCACCAACAGTTGTCTCCTCACCCAGCGTCTTACTTTTGTAGCCCATTCCAGCTTTGTGCAGGTCTATGGTCTTGTCCCTGACATCCTTAGAAAGTTCTTTGGTCTTGCCCATGTTGTAGAGGTTAGAGTCTGACTGATTAATTGAGGTTGTGGACAGGAGACTTTTATAAAGGTGACTCTTTAAGACCGCTGTCTTTAATGGAGGGAACGAGTTGATTAGGAGCATCTAACTGGCCTGTAGGAGCCAGAACTCTTAATGGTTGGTAGGGGATCAAATACTTATTTCTCTCTTTATACAATGTGATTTTCTGGATTTTATTTTGGATAATCTATCTCTCACTGTTAAAATTAGTGGGCAAACTTACAAAATCAGCAAGGGATCAAATAATTATTTCCTTTACCTTATCATAGAGCTCAGCTTTCCCTCCTCTATCATATCCTGCTTTCATAAAGTGTATTACAAACCATCTGACATGCTCACTTTAAACCCTTGACCTTAGTGCTAAGTCCCGAACACCCATATTCACTATATTCAATGTCACAAGATTGGTCTGTGTGTTTTTATTATAAGGTTGTGTTTATAAAAGAATTTCACTACAGATATGAGAGAATGTGGAATCGATATGCCACATGTATGAAAACTGAGCTCTGTGATATATAAAGTTTAAGACTTTCTTTGTTGCCCATAGCAAACAATCAGAGTTTCCCTTTCCTTTTTTTCAGAGCACTATATGAAATGAAGGGGGATCTCTGATTGGTTGCTATGGGTTACATAGAAAGTCTTGGAGCTAGACCGTTTTCACATATGTCTCCCTGAGTCTTTAAAAAGATCAGGTGACTCACTTGGTCATTCAAGAATATTGTTCTTCTTTGCTTTAATAAACTCCTGAGTTGCTTTGGCTTTATGTTTTGGGGCATTGTCCATCTGTCTTATGAAATTCCAACCAATCAGTTTGGTTGCATTTGGCTGGATTTGCACACACAGTCTGTCTCTGAATGCTCTCCATGATGTAGGCGTATCAATATCCAAATCTACCATAAAGAGAAGACTGCATGAAAGTAATTACAGAGGGTGACTGCACTCACAAGCCTCAAGAATGAAAAAGCTAGATTGGACTTTGCTAAAAACCATCTAAAAAAGCCAGCACAGTTCTGGAAGAACGTTTTTCGATAGGTGAAACCAAGATCAACCTCTACCAGAATGATGGAAAGAAAGTATGGAGAAGGCGTGATACAGCTCATAATCCAAAGCATACCACACCATCTGTAATATACGGCAAAGGCAGTGTCACCGCTTGGGCATGCATGGCTGCCGGTGGCACTGGGTCACTAGTGTTTATTGATGATGTGACACAGGACAGAAGCAGCAGGATGAATTCTGAGGTATTCAGAGACATACTGTGTGCTCAAATCCAGCCAAATGCAGCCAAACTGATTGGTTGGCGTTTCATAATATAGATGGACAATGACCCAAAACATAAAGCCAAAGCAACCCAGGAGTTTATTAAAGCAAAGAAGAGGAATGTTCTTGAATGGCCGAGTCAGTCACCTGATCTCAACCCAATTGAGCAGTATTTCACTTATTAAAGATAACTTCAGACAGAAAGGCCACAAACAAACAGCGACTGAAAACCTCTGCAGTAAAGGCCTGGAAGAACATTAAAAAGAAAGAAACATAGCACCTAGTGATGTCCATGCGTTTAGGTCTTCAGACAATCATTGCCAACAAAGGGTTTTCAACCAAGTGTTAGAAATTAACATTTTATTTACAATTATTTCATTTGTCCAATTACTTTTGGTCCCTTTAAAAACAGGGTGGCACATGTTAAGGAGCTGAAACTCCTAAACCCTTGATCCAGTTTTAATGTGGATACACTCAAATGAAAGCTGAAAGTCTGGAATTTATTTCCATGTCCATTATATAACTATAACTAGGTTATGTTTCAGTAAACAGGTACAAAAAACAAAATTTGTGTCAGTGTCCATGACCTCACAATGATCTGATCCAAATCTAATCTCACCTGCATAAGAGATTTCCTCATATGTTTAGTCTACTCTAGAGAATAGCAAGGATTTATTTCACTACAATTCTGTCCATTCATTATGTTCCCATTTAAGCAATATATCCCTATGATTAAATAGTAATTTCAGACTGACATCCTAATAATTATTCAGATTTAGTTGCAGTCAGATTTGGACTGCAAAATTGTAGGCCTATTGCCAGCTTCTAACATTCATTATGACAATTCCGTTCATTATTCTTGTGCTACATTATACTGCGAAAACAGTCCACAAAAATATGAGGCAGACCGTTAGAATACAGCACCCGCTTATGAACTGTAGCCTGAACTTCCATTTAGTGCACTGTTCAGCACAAGTTTCAAGACATTATAGATTAAATACTTAGACCATCTCTAAGATTTTAAGTAACTCTGTCATTACTTTGTAACGGGTAAACTGTAGCTCTTAAAGGAGTTGTCTCCCTTCAGAGTTTCAGAGAATGCATGAATGAAATACTCTGTCACTTCCTGGTTCAGACTGACTCATTTGCATACAGCTCCCTGCTTGTACAGCTCAGTGCTGTTAGATCAGATTAGCTTCTCAAACTACTAACAGGACTTCTTATCTGATCCCCAAAACAAAAGCCCTAATTACAGTTCTGTTTATTTTACATAAATCAAGCTTTTTACTGCTGAGCAGCACAGGACACTGCCATGACCTGTGTGATGAGGTCACTCACTGTTATCTCATTGAACAAACAGCAGGAGGAGAATTGTTTACAGGTCGGTTACTGAGGGAACTGAAATAGCCAGGGAGGTCATAAATTCACTTGTATCTCCTTAGGGAAAACAGAGGAACAAAGCAATATATTTGGAAAATGTCTTTATTTTGTGTTCCCTACAATTTGAAAGCTATTCTTTGTAGCGAGACAACCCCTTTAAGCTTAAGACCGTCTGGCAATACATTAAGTTTTGTTGTATTGCCACAGAATACAATATTTTTACCATACAATGCTTTCCTGGGACATTGTATCTTGAAACTACACTCACCATACAATGTCACAGACACTGCGGATCTGCAGCTCATGTGATTGATGGAAGATCCAACCAGTTATCTTGAACATTTTACTAGTAAATCTTCTTTATTATGAAGTGCATGCAGTGGTTGTCAGTCTAGTAGCACCTGTCTACAGTGCAATGTGGTACTGCATGTTCTGTACTGCTTTTTTCATGTGCCAGGATGAGCTGCTCCTTTAGGCACCAGGTGAGAGCGGCTCCATTTCCTTTTTTTCTGGTACATTGTATATAAAGTACATGACCATTGTCAGACTGGGGTGTCCGAGGCCCACCAGTGGAGTTGACTCTTGAGTAATTTCTTTTGCTTATCTATTGGCTGTGCTACTATTACTAAAGAGCAGTGTACTGAGAGAGTTCACATGATTAAAGGGTCTGTTTTATAAAAGAAGCCGACTTGTTATTAAAAAAAAAAAAAAAAGCAGTCTTCTTATTGCTCCCACACTACTGCATTTTTAATGCTGCTCACGCCCCCTGATGATCACTTGCTCCTCTGAAATTGCCTTCTCAGCCAATTACTGAGGTGGAATGGAATGGAAGCCTCTGTTTGTGCCAAACTAAACCTCTGGTCACATCTACATTGTGGCTCCCATGATCAAATATGGTTTTGCCTTATAATGCGGTCTGTCAGGTTATGCTGAGGTGCCTGTAACACAGTTTTTCCTGTAATTTATGAAACAATCTGAAATTAGACTTTTGTAACAATTCTGAAAGAAGCTCTAATGAAGCAAAATTTAAAGGGAACCTGTTAGCTGTTTCATGCTGCCTATACCACAGGCTTCCGCAACACAGTAAGCTTAGGGCCACACAGCAAAGGACAAAAACCGTCGGAAAGCTGACTGCTTTTTGTCCAATGCACGACCGCGGTTTTTGTCACCTTTTTAACTTCTTTTTATGTCGGCGTGTACAATTGCATGTAAGGGAAACCACGGAAAGATGCCAGATGACAGCGGTTTTTACAACATGTTCCTAAAATCACCGGCGGCAGAAAATGCTGAGCATTCAAAATGATGAGATTTTCAGTGGTTTTAGAATCCAAAAACTGCCACAAATACAGTCTTTTTCGCTTGGTGTGTAGAGACAGCCCGATTTTTGAGATCCTTTGTGGCATTGCAGAGACGGCACTGAAAAGTGTGCACCAGCCCAAGCACACGGGTCCAATGTGTGACTTCTTCTCACTCCGCTCCACTTTAAAGTAGTGTTCCCATTTCCTTCCAAGAGGTCAGCTCATAGTTAGCTACAAGCCGACCTCTGTGAATGGTGAGATGTCAGCGCTTTTGTTGCTATCCCTCATTTGTCTGTGGGAATTCTGAATATAGTCGAGCACACTCACTTGGCTGTATTAGAAACTCTCATAGAAATGAAGGGGGGAGAGCTGTGCAAGCGCAGCCATCTTTCCCATCCACTTAGGCCGGCTTGTAGCTAACTATGAGCTGACCTCTTGGCAAGAAGTAGCTTCGTGGGAACACTCCTTTAACTTACAAGTCTACCTACGATTTGGGAATAACCTGCCAGTTAAACTGAGCTGAGTGGCGAGAAGCCACACTTCGGACTCTTCTACTTGGGCCTATGTATTTCTCCTCGTTTCCGTCTCTATTTGAAAGTGTGTTTTCTCTTAAACGCCATAGCATTTCAGAGTGAATACCCAATTTAGTCAATTTTGTGTTGAAGAAGCCTATGGCTATCTCATGCATGGTTCCCTTTAAGCAAAAATAGCAAAAAAAAACCTATTGAAATAGTTGCACAATATTTTATTTTCATTTCAACTGTAAAAATATTGTTGAAAGGTTGAGTTGTGTTTCATGTTCAGTGACCTTCTTCCAGAATTGGCCCTAAAGTGGTTTGTGTCCTTTGCCAAATGTGTGATTTTTCTACTTAAGTGTTTTGCAGAAATCCTCTGGTTTAGGACAACTTAAAATATATTTAGGAAGTATTTATTTAGAGCTGGAGCCTGATCGCTTTGAGGAAATGCTCCACTGTGTTGGTAGAACCTTCTTGTATAGTAGGGAAGACTTATCAAAACTATTCCATAGAAAATTTGGCCCAAGGCCTTATTGCTGAAAAATATTTGATAACTAAAGAATAGTTCAGGACTGGTTGTACAAGCAATTGCTTAGCAACTGTTAAAGGGAATGTATCATCATAAAATTACTTATTTCACGTTTTTATGTTAAACACATTTGTTATGTATTTTTGGTTATTTTTTAAAATTTTCCATCACTTTCAATTTATAAAAATTCTTAAGTCCTCCCGTTTTCACTTTGGCTGTTAGGCCTGATAATTGTCTGACACTTCCTGTTCTGTAGAGAGAGATTTTCAGTAGTCTGCTCATTATCAGTAAAAGTAGGGTTACACTGGAAGGAGACACCAATGCATATAGATAACACAGGATCCACCAGTCACAATAGGAGATAGTCACAGTTCTCCCTCTCCACCTGCCTGATCACAGATTTCTTCCCAGGTCACAATGCATGCCTAGAAAACACTCCTATAGAAATCTATGGGACTGAGTTAGTCTTAAAGGAGTTTTCTCGCTACAAAGATCTTCTCTGTAATGATGGGGGCAGTAAAAATAAGCACTTTTGCAATACCACTTAATATGGCAGATATCAGCTAATCGGTGCATCTATAGCTATTTCTGCAGTAAGTGGTTGGGCCACGCCCCCTTTTCTGTGATTGGCTGCCTGCACTCTGTGCTTACTCCCCTCTGAGCTGTGTAAATTGAAAGTGAAACTAGGTGCCTCAGCTTTCTATGCTGACTATGACTGTATAAAAAAGGCTCTCTGAGCTTCTCTATACTGCTCTCTCAGCCCTATGTGAAGGATCTGGGCAATTACGAAGTCTGTCGCTGCTACATTCACTCTCCCCTCATATAACACAGCCTTATACACTCTGCTTCCCCCTCTACTTCCTGCCTGATAAGAGGGGGAAGCAGAGTGCATTCCTCACATTTGTTTCATCAGTTCAGACTGTATGTATAACTGCTTACAGCAATGAAGGTTACAAGGAACTTGTGGAGGGAGGTGACAGCTCTGCAGGCATGAGAGCTAACCATTGCAGGAGGTCTGCATCCTCTCCCTTCCACTGCTCTCACAGAATGATGATATCACCAATCCTCAGTGAGGGAAGATATGCCTACTGGGAGGAGAGATTCGCCCCTGGTTTTAAAGCTGAAAGACAGAGAGAAACCGCTCAAGTCTGCAAAAGCCAGTGATGAGAAAACCCCTTTAAGGCTCCTATGTGCATGAAGCTGCTGTAAAGTATCTCTCTGACTGCTGTTAAAATGCTGTCCCGCCAATCATATATAGGCAACTGAATTTAGAAATCTACAAACAGAAAACAAAACCGGCTAAGAAGAAAATAATATGGATCAGGGTCTTGTTTTAATAAGTAAAAAAAAATAAATTGGCAGATTGCCTTTAAAAGTTGCAGGTGACACTTTCCACTGTAAGACAGAGGGGACAACTTTGGTGTAATTGTGTAGAAAAAGCCGAATATTCTTAGTGCATATAATTAATAATAATAATGGTCTCCTGGAAAACCTACCGAATCTTCTAAGGTTTCTGCAAAAATTACAAATTATCTAGGGGCACGCGTCACCAGTGACTGCCTGCTGCTGTTGGTAATGTCTCGCTTTCGACTGACTCTCACTGCTTAATGTTTTATTTTTAGAGATCTATATACCCCCATCTTGTATGTTATATATGAGTATGCTGAAATTATATTTCCTTGTACTATAAATAAATCTCTGATTTTCAGTGTTTTAGCAGCAAAAGGAATGAGAAGATCCCAATCCATCAGACAGCTGCACATTGCAAAATAAAGTAAAGCATCCAGCTGTGAAATATTTCAAGGTCACAGCTCAGTTGGCCATAAGATTTCTAGCTAAAAAGATAGAAGGTGACAGTACTAAGAGTTTGGTAATGTTTGCTCACTGAGCTTGAAATGAAATTTAACTGTGTGCTCTCAATGTATTTCTTAATTTATTATGCTTGTTTAGATTTCTTAGAAAATAAAATGGCAGTTGGTCATTATTAGCTTGCTCAATACATGGTCGTAGCCTGCAAAAAAGGCCTGCTATCTCTATTACAGAACCTAGGGACTGTCAGTAATCTGTATGATGCTTTTAGGAGTCTGTTGGCTTGGTGTCACGAGATGGCCCATGGCTCTGACGTTGATGCTGGCGCATCCAACTCCTAGTTTTCCACTACATGCAGCAAGTTAATTTAGGTTTCTCCCCCACTCCGACAGGATATCGTGC
The DNA here is from genome assembly GCA_025379985.1 of Phyllomedusa bahiana. Classification (NCBI taxonomy): domain Eukaryota; kingdom Metazoa; phylum Chordata; class Amphibia; order Anura; family Hylidae; genus Phyllomedusa; species Phyllomedusa bahiana. The sequence goes on from JAODAL010006962.1 coordinate 58,628, forward strand.
CGGCTACATACCCTTCTTCCCTTTATTGCACTCACAAGCTGGACCTTACAGGTTTAAAGGGCCAGTGCAGACTGCTAATTGCATATTCCACCATAGCAGCAGTCTAACAAACAGACATTGTCTGTTTCCCACAGCAACCAATCAGAGCTCCAGTTTTAATTTCATATACTGCTCTGAAAAAAATGAAAGGAGAGCTCTGGTTGCTATGGGCAACAAAAAAAAAGTCTTAAACTTAGACCGTTTTCATACATGGGACCCTTAAAGTGGGTTGCAAAAGTATTTATACCCGTTATGCACTTTCTCATTTTTTAAATGTTAAAACCATGAACGTATATGTATTTTATGTGATTGAGAAACAGAGTAGCAAGTATTTGTGGAGTGGAATAAAAGGAAGATGATATGTGCTTTTTATAATTTTTGCAAATAAAAAAAAATGGAAGGTGGGGTGTGCATATGTTTTCAACCCCTTGTACTTTGATACCACTAAATAAAATCCAGTGTGACCAATTGTCTTTAGAACTCACCTAATTAGTAAATAGAGTACATTTGTCTGTAATTTACTCTCTGTATAACTACAGCTGTCTTGTGAAGGCTTCAGAGGTTTGTTAGAGAACCCTGGTTTTCATGATGCTTTGTGTTCACTAATGAATACATGAGACAGCTCTTGGATAAAGTTATGACAGTGTGTTGCAGGGTGAGGTTTCTTTTTTTTTCTTTTTTAAAGTGCTGAACACCTCACGTATCACTGTTGAATATATCATCTGTAAATGGAAGGAGTATGACATAAATACTAACCTACCAAGACATGGCGGTCCACCTAAACGAATAGCTTAGACAAGGATGGCATTACATAGAGAAGCAGTCAAGAGGCACAGGGTCACTGTGGAGGAGCTGCAGAGATCCACAGCTCAGAGGGGAGAATCTATTAGTTGTGTACTCCACAAATCTGGTCTTTATGGAAGAGTGGCAAGAAAAAAAGCCCTTTTTTTAAAGCTTGCTCTAAGAAGTTCCATTTACAGTTTGCTAAAAGCTATTTAGGGAACACGGCAAGCATATGGAAGAAATTGCCATTGTCGGGTGAGACCAAAATTAAACTTTCTTGCCTAAATGCCAAACACTGTATGTAGAGGAAAACCTACACTGCACATGACCCTGTACACAACAACCTCACCTGGAAGCCTGGTGGTAGCAGCGTCATGCTGTGGGGATGGTTGGCTTCAGCAGGGACTGTGAAGGTGATCAGAGTTGATTTGGAGCTAAATACAGGGCAATCCTGGAAGAAAACCTGCTAGGGGCTGCAAAAAACTTGAGACTGGGGCATAGATTCATCTTCCAGCAGGACAATGACCCTAAACATACAGTCAAAGCTACAATGGATTGGTTCTAATCAAAGCATTTTCATGTGTTTCAATGGCCCGAAATCCCATTGAGAATCTGTGACATGACTTGGAAATTGCTGTTCACAAACATTCGCCAACCAATCTGACTGGACTACAGCTATTTTGCAAAGAAGAATGGGCAAACATTCCAGCCTTTAGATGTACAAAGCTGGTAGAGACATTCCCCAACAGACTGCAGCTTTTATTGTAGCTAAAGGTGGTCCTATAAAGTACTGACTCATGAGTCCTGAGTACATATGAACGCCACACTTTTCAGTTTTTTTAATTTGCAAACATTTGGAAAAGCAGGTGTCATTTTCTTTACACTTCACAAATACTTGCTACTTTGAGTTGCTCTATCTTCTATAATATCAATAAAATACAATTGTTTGTGGCTGTAACGTTTAAAAATGAGGTACAGTTCATAGGATAGGAATTCTTTTTCAACCCACTGTATTTAAATCGCTGCTTGGCTCCCATTTATGTCTATAAGAGAGTCCCGACCACCTCTCCTGTCTGCCGCCCAACCTTACCATTGCCTGTATTTCAACATGACTGAACTCCAGCTGCCCTGCCCTTCTGCTTAAAGGGGTTTTGCCAGGACACCAGTTACTTACCTCTTATCAGCAAGGGAGTAGAATATAAACAAATCATGCTAAGTCATGAAGGCTGCAGGGGAGAGAGGGAGGGGGTGAGTGAGGAGTGAGGAATGCAAGGGAGCGTCTCAAAACGTAAGTGAAATAATAACAGTACAAGAGTGGATTCTCAATACAGCAAGACAGCCTCAGACTGCACTGTCTACCCAGTGCCTTAACAGCGCAGTCATTTTGCCTGTCTTCAGATAAGAAGTGTTACACGCAAGCACGGCCTGTCAGCTCCTGGGTCGTGTCTAGTGGAAGCTTTCAGGTAACTAAGGGGGACTGAGCAATGCTCTAGCTCTCACAGTCTTCACTTTTTGTAATCGCATATATTTAGAAAAGTGATTACATACCCATTTTGGAGGATCCCACGTCAACATTACATGGTGGCAAAACCCCTTTAACTGATCAAGAGTATTGCCTGCTCCTGCTGTACTGCATAGTTATGGATCGGCTGTGGGACCCTGCTGCTGAATACTCCCAGTTCGGTATCCCCAGCAAAATGTTTAAACCCACTTGCGAGAGTTAAAGGGGTATTACAATTTCATTGATTAGCTTTAAATATGTAAAAAGTAAATAAAGATTATAACCAAATACATTGCTGTTTTGGCTGTCTTTCAGAGCTAGAGCAGATCTTATTTCCTGCTTTGGTACACCGCTTTTCAAGGTCACTAGCCACATCTCTCTGCTTTGAAAGGCTCTAGCAACAGTGGCCGAGATAGTGAGTCCACTCCCTGTTGTTTTTTATCCACAGCACCAGAGCTTATTTATGTTGCTGACAAACCTTAACCCTTCAGCATCTTCTGCCCTACTGTTTAAACCCTTCTATTAGTAATGTCCCTCTAACAGGCTCACTTAGGACTGGCAGAGCTGATATGCCAATCACTTCTGTAGAACCGTGCACAGCCTGAACAGGAAGTGGGAGCCTAAAGGTGGCTGTGAAGATCAGGCTCTGTGAAACCCTTTTAAGGGTGAAGACTAGATGGCCTTTAGTTTCCACTTCTCAGCGCAACCATGCACCAATCCCATGTGTGACCCAAGTGATTCGCCACTCACCTGCAGGTAACATTTGGGCACTGTATGGCCGTGTTCACATGGCACAGACCAAATACTGGTTGGGAAATCTCGACCGATATTTGGTCTGTTTTTGGCACACAGGAGGACGCATTTCTCTGGTTTGTGGATTCAAGCCCTCCCCCTTCGTACCCACATGTTCATGTTCCGCCTGAAAACCTTGCAGAAGAATGAACATGTTCTACGTTTTTCGGGCGGTCTAAAAAACAGTCAGGCGGAAAATCCATGTAGTGGGGGACTGCTGCACGGATTTTCCATATAAGTTTATGGGGGAGTGTTACTTGTCAGTTTTCAGACGGTTTGTAAAGCCGCAAACCGTCTAAAAAACCGACAAGTAACCCGTGCCGTGGGGACAAGCCCTTAGATGCACCCTATACCAAAACTGGTAAGAAGCCAGCGCAGGATGCTGCTGAGTGCAGCAAATACAATATTTTGCATTGATTGACAGCTTTTAACATTTATTTCAACCTCTGAGACAGATCCTTTTTGGAATGAACCTGGCCAGGCGATCAGCTGATTGCTGGAGTCTGGCTTCTGAAATATCCATCAGTCATCTATGATTAAGAACACTAGCTGGACATCTATGGGAGATGAATATTTACATGACAGCCCTTTTAAATGAATACATGGATGGGCCATGCCTGTTTGTGGGAGCCACTGTCTGTGCCTCTCTGCTGCCTTAGGCTATGCTCACATGGAGTTTTTTGATGCACATTATAGGAAAATATTCTGCAACAAAATGCACATCATAAATGCCCATAAGTATCCAATTGTTCTCAGTTGAAATATGCAGTATTGTGAACATTGCATTCATTTGAGTGTAATTTTTTTCAATGTGCCACATGCTAATAAAAATTAGAACAAAAAAGGCCCATTTTATGCCTGTTGTTTTTCAGTTAAAATCAATAGACTTTGCAAAATTCACAACGAATATACATGTATTTTTTCCTTTTTTTATGTGTAAACGCATCTAAAACAGTGTAAATTTTAAAAAACCCTAAAGTATCTTGGAAAAGTATTCTTTTATGCAATATGAACGTAGCCTGACACTCCTGAACTTTCTTTTGTTTTCACAGGGATTTTTAGAAATCCATTGTAAAATAATCCCTTTTAATCAATCATTGTTTTACTCCAAAGGTACAAGTTAATAAAACATCAGGATGTTGGCTCTCCCTGAAGAGAAGAGCTGCTTATGTTGAACTGCTGTCTTAGAGCCACATTTTTCTTGATTGAATAATGAAATGGCTGGTCAGCAGAGAAGACACATACTAATTATTAATTTGACTTAAATAGTGAATGCCATCATATTGAAATTAATTAGTCTGGTTGCATCGAAAAGATTTTTTTTTTTCATGAGTCACAACCTTTTTTTATTTTTTTGATTTATGGTGCTCCATTAAAAAACAGAACAGCTTACAAGTAAATGAAATCCCTCAGTATATCCTTGAAGCCTATAAATGTGTACAGTATTGTGTGCAAGTGACATGGGCATAAAACAATGGACTGGGGTGGGATTTACTAAACAAAATGTCCCATATTCAGATTGTACCAGAAAAAAAACCTGGCATACGAGCAGTATACCAAGTTTATTATGTGATTTGAGCTACCTCATTGGGGGTTTTTGCCTTCCTCTGGATCAACACCTTAGCACAACAGGCTGAACTAGATGGACGACTTGTCTTTTTTTAGCCTTACAAACTATGAAACTATTTAGATTTGTACACACCTTACCAGGGTAAGTATCTGTAAATGGGTAGGTAGCCAAGAGGATTGTAAAATGTGTCGCATCTACTAATGGCTTGCACCATCATTTTGCAGCACAAGATTGGTATAAAATAAGACGGCCAAGAAATGGCATAAGAAAGAAGAAAAATTGTGTTCTATTTCTAGCTAGCACATAACACAGCGTATAATATTGTGATAAATTTGGTGCTATTCAGCCCATAACGCTACGCTAGTACTTCTTGTATTTCTCGGCTATAAACTCCCATTACGCATGCGCCGGCTGTCTATTTTCACGCATGCGCGATGCACTGTGCGAGACGCCGGTACTAGGAGTTAATGCGCGTGCGCGAGTTCTTGTTGTGCGCGCATGCCCAGTCCATTGACGAGAACGCCGGAACAGCATGCGGCACAATCCTTTTCCAGTCAGTAAGCTTAGTCTATTTAATCAAGCTGTCATCATGTTCACATGGTAATATTTAATAGATTTACACTTCTGTATATAATGTATATGCTTTTGAATTGTATTTGATGACACTTTATCACTTGTAACACTGTTTACACATGATGTATCTCGTGATATTCACTTTTGATTTTACTGATTTTGATATATTATCACATTTATGGAGTGATTGTTTTATTGCATGATGATGTCACTACATCCTTTATATATGCTCACTCTGTCACTGTTTGGTCAGCTTGAGAAAGGCTCTGTTCAGGGCCGAAACGTCGCTGTTCATTTGGGTGAAATAAATTGTTTATTTTTTTTGAAGTGCTGCCTCGCTTGATATTTTTAGCATTTATTGACCCTGATCCTGGTCTGGGGGCTTGCACTCTGCATTTTTTTGAATGTGGTGCTGTTGAACTTTCTTGTTTTAGTACAAATACATAAGTTAGGCTACCTTGTCTTAAAGTGAGTCTGTCACATTTAATGTCCAGTCCATTCTGCTAGCATTGTGTTATAGAACATGATCAGTGAACAGTACTGAGGACCACTGGTCCCTCCTCCAGCGTAGATGCTCGCTGGCCCATGCAAGACGATAATGCCTGTGCCTGATGATGTGGTCAGGTCATCTAGCATGCAGACCAGGCTGAAGTAAATGGTTACGAATGGTCTGATGTGAAACTTGGTTGCCTCTCGCCTCCCTTAAACATGCCTGGAGTTGTGTGGGATTCATCATCTGGTTCCACAGGGCATTGTTTACAATAAAGCGGTCATCAGTGTGTGATGAAGCCAAAGGACGTCCACTTCTTTGCTTTTCTGTGACTCTTCCAGTCTTTCTATATTTCTGTTGCAACCTGCTGATGACACTCTGTGACACTGTAAGCTCAGTGGCCACTTCTGTCTGAGAGCATCCTGCTTGAAGCCTTGCAATGGTGAGGTACTGTTGATCAATTGTAAGGTGTTGTCTGGGTCTCATTATGTCAAGAGGTGAACAGCATGATGAGGAGGACTGTTTAAATCCCAATTCAAATTGATCCCCTAAATTTACTCGACAATTTGGATATCAAACACCTGCTGTGAATTTTGTCATTAAGCTCTTTGTTAGAGATCAGCAAGTTGTGCTAAGGAACGAAACACTGAAAAGTTGATCATGTGCATTCTAAAGTGAAGAGATGGTCTAATTTAGTTTATTAAAAAAATAAAAATTCAAGAAATTTTATGTTATCCTGTAATTTCAACCAAAAGCCAAATGTCCCTAACTTTTTGTGAATAGTGTAACTTGGAACTTACTGATTTAAACCCCTGCTCCTTCTTGGCTTAGGAGTCTAGTGAGTGGATTCACCCAATGATTTGGAGCATTTCTTTTATGGCCATACATGTCAGTGACTAATTAGGACCGCCAATTAGACTCCAAAGTATCAAAAGAATGGGTATTTTAATTAGTCATTTACACCGATTCTTTTTTTTTTTCTTCCCATAAGCCAATGTTAATCTGTTTGCTCATCATGTGTTATAACATTTTATAATCTAAAATGAATAGCCCTTATATTTTAAAGGGGTTTTGACACAAACTCATTTCATACCTCCTGCATCCAGCTCTTCAGCTTTGTGCGCTCAATAGGGGGCGTGTGTGATTTGTTTGAATTGCAAATCATGTGACCCAGTAGGATTACATCACCGCGACTTTTCTCTCTCTAGTCAAAGAAAGGTCTATTTATGTATAGGGCTGTGAGTAGCTACAATGTAGCTCAGAGGTAAAGTTTTTACCTCCACACACAAGGGTCCTAGATTCAAATCCCTGCAGAAACCAAACCTTGGATTTTATTCCTCTTTATCAATGCACAGACCTCATTGAGGTTTCTTTCTCTTTATTTATTTGCACTGTTTGACTAATTACTAAGGAGTACAGAGGACAGGAGTAGAATGACAGCACCTGGGGTATGAATACTCAGTAGCTGCCTGAGAGGAGAGGTGATGTCTGAGCATTTCTGGCCACGACTGAGGAGCTCTCAACCCTGGTCGTATCCCCTGGAGACGAGCTGTAAACTATGGATGACTAAGAAGCAGCTAAAACAAAAATGGTCCAGAATTTTTAATAATGATGAATAAGGAAAATGTTTATTATTTAATTTACAAACTTTCCACGTCAATTTTACTTGTGGCAAAACCCTTTAAATATTATACAACTTTTTTCAGTATACTTATCCCATTTATTTGATTTTAGTGTTTGTTTTTCATACTGTGCCTTAATTCCCCTCCCCTTATTTTCTCTGCTTGATTCACTGTCTGTATGGCATATAGTTTCAGCTTTTCATTTTAGTGTGTTGGTTTTTTAGTTCTTTTGATGTTTGCCATCATAGACCTAGTTAAATGTTAACTAAGCGTCATTTGTGCTTGAATAGTAGCAAATTCTCCTTCACTGTGGCTGTTTTCAGATTGTTGGTGCACATTTGTCATAAAATATTGAGGTATACGAGTCGGTCAATGTCGGCTTACTATAGATTCACTTCACTCTTTTGTGCATCAGAATCTTTCTGCTTTTAAGTTTCAAGTTCCCCCTAGTTTACACTTCTTTAGATCAGAAGCAGTTGGTTCTCTACAGCAGCTGACAGTAGCCCAGCATGATGTAAGAATACTTTGTAGCCACAGTCATGATTGACATGCCAAACACACAAACCCTGAAGTCACGCTAATTCTGCAGGTTACACTGAAGGAAACCAGATCCGAGTTCTGTGCCTGCAAGACATCGTTTATTATGTACTGGAGTACCAGCCTTCATGTACATGTGGCCTATGGGGGAATCAATGTAGAATTTAAAAATGTTTTGTTATTCTCCTTATTTAAACTACAGCAGGTTTTACAGCTCTATGAAATATTTTACAAACTGCAGAAAAAGATGAAAATTACACCAGTTTCCCACTAGTGTGTGTTCACTGGGCTTTAGTGATGATGCAGGGTATCCGCATATGACCACTGCAGCCATGTTGAGATGAAACCTTGCTGGTGTCAGCTGAACAAGAGACCAGTGGTTGACCAGCTGTAACCACCATAGCAATGTGGGATTGGTAAAGTATGGTGCCATTGTGTTCCATATGTGTTCCATTGCGCCATTGTCTGCTGATTGTAGAACAGATTTCATTGGATTTGAAGACTTGGAAAGTCCCTTTAAAGTTGGATTCACAGAGGTCTGTATGTGAGGTTGGCATTCAGCTATGAAATATATTCCTGTCTGAGCACCACAGTCCAGGTTTTTGTGAAGCTTTACTAAATACTGTGCAACAAAGTTATCTTTATTTTATTCAAAACTCAAAGTTAAATGTCGGCTAGTTTTCATGCTTGGGCAAACTTTCCTACTCTTCCCAGTTTAATTGGACAGCCTCTGATTTTGGAGATTTAGGTATTGCAAAGTCTGCTTACTTAATATTGAACCTATTTTTTTTTCTTCAGTTTTTTAGTTAGTGCAAGAAACTAGTCCTTTAACTTCATGCTGCCCTAGCTGCACAAAACACCTGGATTTTCTTGCAATGGGATTTTGCACATATTAAGTGGAATATGTGAGTTTACCCAGTAACACTTTAGACATGGACTATAAATGCCTGCAAACTGCAGGGACTACCTAATGAGGATCTAATCTGTCATACGTTGGTTTATAACCTAATCGGTATGACCAGCCAGTCCTTAGAGCAGTAGCTCTCTAACGTTCCCTATCTTTCAGACCATTTTGGAGAAACTGCTGTGCCACCTGTAATAAGCATTTCTGTTAAGTTGATTGATATCAGCATTTAGTCTTTTTCAGAAAGGTCTCCAAACTGATGGGGCTGATGTTCAGTTATCATCTAGACCATGTGCCACAAGTACAGGCAGTCCCCGGGTTACAAACGGGATAGGGACTGTAGGTTTGTTCTTAAGTTGAATTTGTATGTAAGTCAAAACAGGTAGATTTATTACATGTAAAACCAGCAAAAAAATGTTTTTTAGTTTTGGATAGTACAGAGAACAGTTTTTACATTTGTTTTGCTGTCTGTGCCCTTTTTTTTAGAAGTTTTTATCTAAGGTTCTGTATCTCATGTGCAGCTGTGGCATGCTGGCACTTGGTTATCATGGGGCGTGACCTGTTGAATGTCGGCCACGCCCCATAAGTCTCCGTTTGTAACTCGGGGACGTATGTAAATCGGAACGATGTAAGTCGGGGACTACCTGTATTAATTTTGCACAAATAAGATTAATAAAGTCTTTATAGAATGTCCTCTGGTGCTTCCAGATTTGGCTTGTCAAAATATTCCTTGTTTGATTGGGCATGTTAAAATGCAGCTGCCTGGTCCTTCCTTGCCCTAAAACCTGCTGATAGAGTTGGGACACCCCTTTTACTCATTAGATTATAAGCCTGTTGGCCAACATACGATAGTCACAAAAAGTTTTCAGGATGAACATAAAATTTCTTGACTTCTTTTTTTTTTTTAGATGAACTGAGAACATCATTTATCTTTAGAATGCATATGTTCAACTGTTTCAGTACTTTTTTGCAGAACTTGCTAATCTCTAACCAGGTGCTTAATGGCAAAACTCACAACCGCTGCCTGAAAACATTGCCCTTTTCCCATCATTTTTTTCTTGCATAAATATACAGTGATCTGTTGAATAGCAAGCTACCGATTGGAAAGTAATCTGACTATCCTTGTTATGAGTGCTTTTAACCTAGAGTGAATAAAAATCCACATTAAAGGAGTTGTGTGAGAAACCAAAAAAAATAAGAACATACCCTAAAGGAATACTATTGATAAGCATTAAAGGGGTGTTATCGTTTGAGCCGCTCGTGCTGTTCAGCTAATTTTCTCAGATTGAGTTTGAAATCCAGGGGCGTGTTCTTCCTCTCAGCAGGCGTGTCTCTCCTCCCAGGAGGCGTGTCTCCCCTCACTGAAGAACTGTGACATCATCATTTTATTTGAAGCAGGGGATGCAGAAGGTTGTCTGGATATAACAGCTCTGTAGCCTCCTGCCTGCTTATGTCTGCAGCCTTGAGGCTCCAAACTCCAGCAAGCACCTGTCATATGTCTTAGTTTACACACAACTGAAAGCCAGCAGCTGTTACTTCTAGTGGTGTTCATCCAAATTGTACTGACAACAGGCAGAGATCTTTACTCAACTACAAATGTCAGCTTGAAGTAAAGATCTCTGCTTGCTGTCAATGACATGTGAGTGAAAACAATGGGGGGGGGGGGGAAGAAAATCAGCTTTGAGAGAAGAAAAAAAAAAAAATTACTGATGGGGCTTGAATTCCTAACCTCTGTCTTGCAGAACTGATCAGCTAAGCACTGGACTACACAGACAGCTTGTACAGATACAGTGTTGAATCCTTATGTTATACACTACAGGTGATGGCGTCATAAGGAGGTGGGGCTTGCATTCAATCTGAGGAACAGAACGCCTTCTTTTCCAAGTAGCAGCTTAAGGACTGGATCTGTGAGGAGGTGAATCAACCTCTTGGCAAAAGCCCCTTAAACAGCCAGTAATTGCCCAGAACATTGACCCTAAAGCTGGGAGATGTACATAGAGCCAGCAGACTTGGTTTCACTATCGATTTTAACAGCTCAGAGGGGAGTAAACACAGAGTGTGCAGGCAGCCAATCACAGAGCAGGGGGCGTGCCCGGGGCGTTTCCTGTCTATGGGCGTATCCCAACAGGCTAAATGAAATGTCAGCCAGCCAATCACAGTGCAGGGGGCGTGTCTAGGGTGCGAGAATCGACCAGGGGGCGTTCTGACCAGCAACAGCAGAAATAGAAGACAGATTTACAGAGATGCTCATATCTGCTAAACCAAGTGGCAGAGGTAATGCAACCCAATTACAAAAGTGCTTATTTTTACTGTCCCCATAATCTGAAACATGATCTTTGTAACGATAAAACCCCTTTAAATCCATGTCACAACACAGTGTTTGAATGACTTACAAACGCTGTTATATCGCATAATATCACCATGTTGGATCTGGAGTACAGTTGCTAGGCGCGCGATTTGAGAACTATAAAAATTTCCCACAAAAGATTCCTGCTTTCGCCCAGCTGAGCAATAGATTATTATGTATACTATAGCCACTATATATATATATATATATATATATATATATATATATATACACAGAGAGAGAGATACACAGTTGAAACCAGAAGTTTACATACACTATAGAATAAGACACATATGCATGTTTTTCTCACTATCTGATATGAAATCAGAATAAACCTTACCTTTTTTTATATTGTATGTAAACGTCTGGTTTCAATTGTGTGTGTTTATATATCTCCAAAAATTATAATAATCCCAATGGGTGCCAGCAACCAGAATAGACCCCTGTCTCAGGTCTGAATTTAGTTGAAGGGGTTGTCTCATCTCAAAGTTTCATAGGATGCATGAATGAGATAATGCTGCTTTGCTCTATCACTTCCTGGTCAAGTTGCCTGTAATTCGCATATGAGCTCCGTGTATTCAGCCTTCTGCTAATTAGATAAATCTCATGTTGTCAGGACCAGGGAACCTTTTGGCCTCGTTCACACGGCTTATTTCAGAACGTATTTACAAGGATTTCGATGTAAATACGTTCTGAAATCAGTTGAAAATAGTTGCAAATAAGTCCCTAAGTGTGGCACGTATTGTAACTGATTTCCGACGATTACCATCTACATCATGTAGTGTGAATCCTCCGGAAATATTGACATGTGAATTGTTTTTCCGTCCGATTGCCGTGTCAATCCGGCAGCAATCGGAACGGAACTACGCGTCTGTGAACGACGGCGTATTTTCTATTAAAATCAATAGAAAATAGGCTGTGACTTATTTCGGACGGATTTGCCGACGATTGACGATGTCATCCGTCGGCAAATACGCGGCGAAATAAGCGTGTGAACGGGGCCATAAAACAAACAGCAGTGATTACTGTCTTCCGAAATCAATAACAAACAAGCTCTCGCTGTCTGGAGTTCTGTGCTGGCGACCTGTGTGATGTCACTCCCTGCTGTCAGAGAGAACAAACAGCATGGGAGAAGGTGTACACAGGTCGGTCACTTGGGGAACCAGAGAGAGCACAGAAGGTGATAAAATCACTTGTAGCTCCTTAACAAAACCAAAAAAAAAATGCAATATATTTGGAAAACATCTTTATTTAGTGTTCCCTACATTCTGAAAGCTAATCTTTGTAGTGAGACAACCCCTTTAAAGAAAGAGAAAAAATTGTGGCACTCCCAAATAATGAAAAAAATTATCAAGTGGTGGCGACGTTTCGGCTACAAATGAGCCCTTCTCAAGCAGTGAATAGGTGCATACAATTGAAATATAAATGAAGTCACCAAATGCATATGCAAATTCAAATATCATGATTTAAATACAGATCAAATAACAAAATACAAACAAAAATAAAGATCAAGTGAACATACAGTGCAAAATATATGTATATATCAAGTGCATCATGCTATAAACATTGAACTGAAATTACAAAAGTAGAACAGAAGCGCTTCCTTGTGCACAAAATGATTAAAAGAATAGGCAGTATATATATTTAAAACTGCTCACCTTTGCGAGTTGTACTATCGACTGGTACAACTCAGTGAATCATTTGAATCCCAATTACAGCTGCTGCTGTGTCGGACTCTGGAAAGCCTCGCTTCCATGGACTTGCCTGGATTGCATATGTTGATTAGATTTCTGAAAAGAAACCTTTAAATCCGCATACCAGCACAGGATTGGACAAAAGAAATGTACCAGGCACTCAAAGCTTTATGTAAAAGAGTACCGATTTATTCCTTAAAAGCATTAAAATGTAGAGGCGCGTTATAAACATTAAGCATGGTTAGCATAAGTAATAGAGTGCAAATTGAGAGAGAATATACAAACATCAATTCACTTGAGTAGATAGTAAAGGCAAAAATTACCATTAAGGGGCATAATGAGCTCCTCCTACCTTGAATATTAAATAAATGACCACCCAAAGACAAAGCATGTCTAACTGAAGATATCTCGGTGTCCTTGTCTGCATACTGCGCATGCCCAGTGTAGCATTTAGACTTGTTACATACAGACTCCGCCAATAGAAATCCACTCCTGCGCATAGAAGTATAGTGGCGCCTGCTTCCATCTTGCTTCAGGGCATATGAGGCAAAGAAACTGGTGCCTGCGCAGAAAAACTAAGTTGCGTTCTCTGTCTATGAGCTACTGTAGTGGGCACTGAATAATGAATACAGAGCGCACGGTGCCGCTCATGGAAATAAATAGAAATTTAAAAAATAAAAAAAATAAAAAATATAATATAAAGAAAATTAAGGGGAGAAAGATGCTTCATAATCGCCCATATTTGATGGGACAGAAACGGGCATCAGATGCCAGCTCCAGAGGCCGTATAGCCATAGGCAACACAACCTCCAGGACCGGACATCAATTACTCCCTAACATAACTTAAAGAATATCCTATTACAGTACCCTAAATCCAATCATAAACATGACAAGGAATAGGGGCCATAAGGGAATTTCAAACTCCACAAAAGTGACTCCTCACTTATATATTTGTATATATAGCTATATCTTTAAATAAAATATATATGTATATATATATATTTATTTATTTTTTTAAATTATTATTATTTTTTTAATTTTTTTTTCCCTTTATGTTTGCCTGGACAAATATTAACATTATGTCCTCTGAAATGGTTAACTACTTGAGGCTGGAGAGCAAAGTGTATGGAAAATAAATATGCATGATATCACGGAGGAAAGGTGAAAGTTTGAATATGCTGGACTGGCTCCAGAGCCACAACTGGTTTCTGAATAGCTAAACTTGGATAGAACGTATAAAGAGTATATGTATACTTCAAAGCCATCCCTGTCATAATCAATAATTTTAATAATCCACCTATGTATTAATAATGAGGAAACTTGGGCACTTCTCGTATCTCCAGTTCTGGGAAATTTAGCCTTGGAGAACCACAGAATTAAATATTGGCTTGAATTATGGATCTTTCTCATCCATGTTTGGTATTTTGTAAGTTCACACAGCATATTGTGGTGCGTACTTGTGCATGCCGCAATATGTCGGGTGTTTTAGAAGTACATGCTGGCCATCGTGTACTTCTAAAACACTCTGGCCTGGCCCCCATTCACTTTGATTGTCCCCGTAATATGTGTCAGGGAAAACGGCAGATAATCATAGCTCTCAATAAGAACTATGAATTACCGTAGTTGCGAGGTGTAATTCGAGCGTATTGTTGTGCAATTACACGCCAAATTACACCCCGCAAAGACACCGTGTGAACATACCCTAACACTTTGTAGCTGTTCACTTTGGCTGATTTGCTCACCAATCCAATTTGTAACCCAATTTTTATTTTTTGCAATTGTTTTGCCCTTTTGTATCTTGTCTTTACTATATCTTTTTGTAAGTCATGTACATCAGTATGTTAAATCTTAAAATGGGCAACTTCCTTCTTTGCTGCTCTAAACTTACTCACAACCTTAAATGGGTTTTTATCACCACACTGCTTACCTGACTCACATGCAGTTTTACTACTCACTGTGTCACCTCATATTCAGCTTCTACCCTAACAAGTACGGGAGAGCTGTTCGTATATGTGTGTGTGTTGTGTGTGTATAATGTATGTATGTATATATATATATTTATATATATATATATATATATATATATATATATATATATATATATGTGTTTGTATCGAGCCTGACAAGTAAATTTCCTCTTCAAAATTCTCTTCAAAATAAGTCTCTGATCATTTTTTGAAGCAGATTGACGGAAATTTACTCTCCTACTTCACTGAATATATATCTTGCTTACTGTGTGGACACACAACTGATAACTTATCTATTGAGACCCTGAATATGTTATAAGAAAACTCTCGGCTCTTAAAGGGGTCGTTTCATTAAATGGTCTTCAGAATAAGGGGACAGTGAAAAGAAGCAACTTTGCAATTGGATGTCATTAGCAAAGCTGCCTTGTTCTCACAGTGTCCCTTATCTTTGTGCTTTTATTTACACTGATATCCAGTGTGGGTCTAATCCCTCCTGATCCCTCCTCCTTGCATTTCACTAGCTGAGAGCTCATTTACATTCTGTACAGCCCCTGGGTCGATTCACGGGCTGTACAGAATGACTCAGAGTTAGGGGCCGTAGCATTTTTCTGTCTCCACAACTAGCAGAAACAGACTTCAGCAGATTGTACAATGAGAAAACATGACAGTTTTGTCCCTGTGCCTAACTCTCCTGCATACATGCAGATCTGTTTCCGTTCTTAGAAAGCTGTAATACATCTCCAGCTGTGAGAGATCAGTGCTCAGATTAGATTGAATGCAGCCTGTGGTATGTAGACAGCTCTTATAAAATAAGACTGATAGCGAGAGACCCCGTGATATGTGGACTCAGAGAGGAGGGGGGGGGGAGTCTCAGGCCAGCAGTGAAGGGGGGAGGATGTCATCCAGCTGGGAGGGGAAGAAACGCCCCTGCATTCACAGAGCTGGGAAGCTAAGAGAAGTGTGAATGAGCTGAAGTAAGGAAGCGATACATCCCCTTTAAGGGAGGCTGTCATTGGTGTTACTCATGATGGAGCCTGGGATTTAGGGACATAGGGAAGTGGATGATATGTTAGAGAACATGAAGGAAGCATATATAGATTTTCTTGTTCTTACGTCCCTTCACTTTAAAAAGATAACAAAGTTCTTTGTTCCCATAATATGATTGGAAACCGTAGTGATGAGAATATATTGTAATAGTTAGGTACATACATAACTGACCCACCACTTTGCACCAAGACGTTCTATATTTAAAAAAAAAAAAGAATTTTTACCTGAGTATAGGGGTTTACTGATGTGGAAAGCACGGCTGTCATGGCTGACATATTATATTTTTAACCCTCTTAGGTTGACAGCATTTTATTCTTACGGAGTTCTTCCCTGACAAAAGGCCAAAGATGTGAGGGGGTGGAATGACTAACAGATACTTGGTCTTTACTATATCCTTTTGTAAGTCATGTACATCAGTATGTTAAATCTTAAAATGGGCAACTTCCTTCTTTGCTGCTCTAAACTTACTCACAACCTTAAATGGGTTTTTATCACCAAAACTGCTTACCTGACTCACATGCAGTTTTACTACTCACTGTGTCACCTCATATTCAGCTTCTACCCTAACAAGTACGGGAGAGCTGTTCGTATATGTGTGTGTGTGTATATGTATATATATAATATTATATATAAATATAATATATATATATATATATATGTGTTTTGTATCGAGCCTGAACAAGTAAATTTCCTCTTCAAAGTTCTCTTCAAAATAAGTCTCTGATCATTTTTTTGAAGCAGATTGACGGAAATTTACTCTCTTACTTCACTGAATATATATCTTGCTTACTGTGTGGACACACAGCTGATAACTTATCTATTGAGACCCTGAATATGTTATAAGAAAACTCTCGGCTCTTAAGGGAGGCTGTCATTGGTGTTACTCATGATGGAGCCTGGGATTTAGAGACATAGGGAAGTGGATGATATGTTAGAGAACATGAAGGAAGCATATATAGATTTTCTTTTTTCTTACTCCCTTCACTTTAAAAAGATAACAAAGTTCTTTGTTCCCATAATTGTAATAGTTAGGTACATACATAACTGACCCACCACTTTGCACCAAGACGTTCTATATTTTTTTTTAAAAAAAAAAAAAGAATTTTTACCTGAGTATAGGGGTTTACTGATGTGGAAAACATGGCTGTCATGGCTGACATATTATATTTTTAACCCTCTTAGGTTGACAGCATTTTATTCTTACGGAGTTCTACCCTAACAAAAGGCCAAAGATGTGAGGGGGTGGAATGACTAACAGATACTTGGTGACTTGAACATGCCATAAATTGCAGCGTCTGTGTTGTGTTTTTATACATTTTTGTCTTTTTATGGAATTAGGCTAATGATGCATACTCTTCTTGTATCCACTGATGATACAAAAATAAAACAGATTGTTGAGTCATACTTTTCTAAAATAATTTGTTAAAAAATTTTGTTTCTTAAAGGGGTTGTCTCACTACAAAGGATTGCGAGTTTGCGGCCGCCCGGAGTCCACTGTAGCAGGGAGCGCTCGCTCTGTGCTCCGCAGTGTTATCTCTTCTCCTGCATGCGCTCCGGAGGAGTCGCATGCAGGGGAAGAGATCGCTGACAGCGACGGGCCATCGCAGCACCTGGACGCTGTCAGCTGACTCGGGATTCATCTATATGCGCTCCATAAGGAGCCGCATATAGCTGAAGTGTCCCTGTCGGCGCACGGGCCATCGCAGCGCCTGAGTGCCGACAGTGACTCGAGTATAAGACAAGGGGGAATTTTTCAGCACATTTGTGCTGAAAAACTCGGCTTATACTCGAGTATATACGGTATATTGCTTTGTTCATCTTTTTTTGTTAAGGAGCTACAAATTATTTTATCACCTTCTGAGGGCTCTCAGGTTTCCCAAGTGACTGACCTTTGTACGCCTTCTTCCCTGCTGGCTGTTCCATCTGATAGCAGGGAGTGATGTCATCACATAGGTCTAGGTCCTGCAGTGAGAGCTTGTGTGTTATCTGATCTTTCAGACAAAAGACAGTAATTACTCTACTGTTTACATTATCTCAGCAGCTTCTCCTGTCCTGGTAGAAGGTAATTTAGCTAATCTAGACTAATAAACATAATAAACAGAGAAGTCTGAATACACAGAGCTCATATGCTAATTACAGACAGCTTGACCAGAAAGTGACAGAGCAAAGCAGCATTATTTCATTCATGCATCCTATGAAACTTTGAGATGAGACAACCCCTTTAAGTCCTGCACTAAAAGGTGGGCAATGTTATTGGTGATTTTTAAACATTATTTTGTCATCAAACTTGTTTTTCTGATATGCGTAAAAAATTGTGCATAGATTTTTTTTTTTCCTATTTAATATTAAAAAGGATAAAATGGGTGATGTGTGGAAAATACCAAACTAAAAAAACCTATGGCTAGAACGCTTGAAGGTAGTTTCATTTTCTTCCAGCTAGTGATTCAAGACATGTCTTTGTAGTGCATTCACACAAATTTAGATTGAATAGTGTCAAGAGAGTTTCATTTGAACAGAACTGACCGTTCATCATATACCTCTTACATTTCAATCTAGCCTAAACCACAGGGGCTAATAATAAAGCACCTTGTAATGCTATTGTGAGAGCATGAAAATACATAGGATTGAAATCTGTTACATCAACTGAATACCAGCATGCACAATACTGACCTTCATTCTACTGGAAACTATTTTAACACATTAGTTTTGCCATATATCATGTATGTTACGTGATACATGATGACCCTGTTGGGACTTTTTGGGTGCAGTTTTTAGTGGGTTTACATTATGTATAAATTATGTCTCCTTGACAAATATTATTACTGTTTAAACTCAACTACTTGGCTTTGCCCATAAGCAGATTTCTACTCTGAAATGTATTTATTTTTTATTATATTTTCATTAAAATCTCTAATTGCAACAAGACACTGCCTAAAAAATAGCATGAAGCTCCAAACAGAACTGCAGTAAACACTGCAAAATTGTATTGGGCACAAGAGATACTACTCTTCACTCATTCAGTTCTTTAGCACCTAGAATAGTGATAGTGAGTACCAATGGTCTGCATCAAGAACATGCCGTGGTAACACCATGACCATGCCAGTAGCCCTAAAACACATTTTTGTAATGTACCATCGGAATCTATATTCAGTGTCATGCTATAGGTCTACATTTAACCTATGGGCTGACGAGAAATTGATGCTTTTAAGAAATTCATCTCTTTTTGGGCTAAACAGATGTAAAGGGAACCTGACAGATGGTTTATGCTTATCTGAAGAGCAGCTGAGTTCTTGATACGCAGGATTATATGATTTTAAAGCAAGATATTTTTTTTTTAGAAAACAATATTAAAGTGAAGGTAATACTTACCCTGACCACATACAGTGAACTGAGGTCACCTTGTCACTGGTGGGTGGGCTCTCACAATTTTGATCAAAAATATGCTACTCTATCACATCTTTCAGAAAGAGTAACATAAGCAAACTTACAGGTTCCCTTTAAGAACCTTCAGTCCTTTGCTGCAAACCATAATTCCAGAAGAAGCTGTGGAGAAGACATGAAGGTAAAACATTATACAGGCCACACTAGTAGAGGCAAGATGTGTGCATTCTAATTTTTGAGGTCATATTTAAAGATCAGTAAAACGATAAGAAAGAATCAGGTTGTAGAGTCTCCTCCATGTTAAAGAGGTTTTGCCAGGACGTGCCTTATCTGCTAAGAAGCAAATGTAAACAAAGCCAGGCTGAGCTGAGAGAGAGACACAGCCAGAGCACAGAGCCATGCATAAGGGATCTTGTGCAATGTTCAGTTAAATAGTCAAACTACAACTAGTGGATTCTGTATACAAAAGACAACACCTTTTCTCCACAGCAGCTTGAAAGCTCCTTCATGTTCCCTGTCATCAGATAATGCAGGGATCTACTCAGATAATCACATTACAACTAGTGGATTCTGTATACAAAGACAACATATTTCTACCTGGTGCCTTGAAAGCTTCATCAGCTCCCTTTCATCAGATAAGAAGTGTGCTCTGCACAAGCCCGGCTAGCAGCTCCTGTCAGGTCGTATCTAATAGAAGCTTTTAAGTAACTAAGGGCAGGTAATGCAGCCTGTAGCTCTCTCAGACTGCAATATTTTTAATCACATTTATTTAGAAAAGTGATTAAATACCCATTTTGGAGGATGCCACGTCAACATTACATCGTGGCAAAACCCCTTTAATACAAGGATTCTGAACAGCTACTAGTAGGATCAACAGACAAGTGTAGTCTTGGATGAGCAGGAAAAGAGATGAATGAATTCTAGAATTCTTATTTTGTAGTAAGTTTGGCCTTTTTGGAAGATGTAGCAGCTGCTTTCTATGTCGGTTATGATGTATATCATGTGTTAGTGCCTTCAGGGGTCACGTGCCATACAAATATCATAGAGTTATAGATACAAATAAACAACATTAACTATTTAAAATATACTCAAGTATGAAACATGGACATTTTAAATCAGAGAAAACACAGTTGTCTCTTAATACAAATAGCAGTATAACGGTGTGTCAGACAAAACTCACATCTCCAGACGTCTTGCTCAAACAGATAAGATAGAATCCTGTTGTCCAATTGCAGGAACGATATGGGGAACTGTAGATTTATGTTCATGAATATACAAAATGTATCCAAAAGCTTAAAGGGGTTGTCTCATTTCAAAGTTGCATAGGATGTATGAATGAAATAAAGCTGCTTTGCTCTGTCACTTTCTGGTCAAGCTGTCTGTAATTACCATATGAGCTCAGTGTATTCAGACTTCTGCTAATTAGATAAATCTCATGCTGTGAGGAACAGGGAAGCTTCTGAGTTTAAGTTAACAGTAATTACTGACTTTTGTCTGAAAGATCAGATAACAAACAAGCTCTCACTGTCTGAGTTCTGTGCTGTGTGACCTGTGTGATGACGTCACTCCCTGCTATCAGATAGAACAAACAGCAGGGGGTAGAAGTACACAGGTCGGTCACTTGGGGAACCAGAGAGAGCACAGAAGGTGATAAAATCACTTGTAGCTCCTTAACAAAAAAAAATGAACAACGTAATATATTTGGAAAACATCTTTATTTAGTGATCCCAACATGTTGAAAGCTAATTTTTGTAGTGAGACAACCCCTTTAACATTATCCTATTACGCCTTAATGTTTTATTTTCTTTTGGTCATTTTTTTTTTCTTTGTTTTAGTGTGTTTATACTTCTCCAAGTCAGTCTGATAATCTGGAACGCTTGACAGTCTAGTATCTGTCAGGTCCTGTCAGGCATTTAGAATACTTCTGAGGACTCTGCTGTTCCAGTGTACTTTTGAACCTTAAAAGCATAAAAATCAAATACACACTTAGTGCATATAAATTTTAGTTTCTCCCGATCACATGCTTGGTTATAATTCATGCCGACAGTCAGTGATGGGGAAGCCAAGAATTGGGTCAGTGATGACAACATGGATAATTTATACAAGATGAATATCTCCACAATTTATTTTTTTCATGTATTTTCTTTCCCAATGATTCTGGGAGGATCTAAGTCATTGTTTGTTTGTTTTAGAGCAAAAAAATTAAACCAAATAGTTATTTCTGATAAGACCGTTAAAAAGAAAATCTTAAAATATGTCATTTTGTGGCAAGATTCAACCTGGCCTTAGGGTATGTTCACACGTTGTGTTGACTCTGTTTTTGGATCCGTTTTTAGATGCATGTTTGGATCCGTGTTTCAGACCCTAAACGGACCCAAATGCATATAACAATGTGCTGTGTGTTTTACATTGCTTTCATTGCTGTATTCAGACGAGTGATTGCTGATATGTGTTTACTTGCCTCTTTCAGATCCGTTCAAAGAATTGACATGTGAACTCTTGATCCGTTTGATGCAGCAGGCACCCTATTTAAAACTATAGGGTGCGTTTCTGCTGCAGCCAAAACGCATCCAAACAGGCAGCGCTTTTGAATGCATTTTTCGGATCAATAACGGATCCAACACGATGTGTGAACATCCCCTTACACTGAAATTTTATTTCAACCAAACCATATTTTAGTGATGCTGTCAGGATGGGTCAGTAAACTTGCATCTGGCTGGCACTTATGGCTATAATTTGGATATACTGTAGAAAAGCACCCTTATTGCTTTCGCCCTAAACTGGCCTAAGATAGAAATTCTAATGTACAATTTGGTCAAAAAGTATTTGGACAGTGATACAATTTTCAGTCAGCAAGCACTTCTATAGTGTAGCTGCCCACAGTCCTTCCCAAATGAAACGTCACACTATACAGAGCAGTGTGACATTTCATTAAAGGAGGGCTCTGGGTGGCTACACTTGTCAGAATTTCACTATGCGCGCTATTCAGCAGGCCAGCTGGCCTGTGTATACATTAAGAGGTGACGTAATCGCTTACTGCCTACACACATAGTATTAAAAGTATAAAACACACTAAACGCTTTACATCAATAAGGTTTAAATGTAAACCTAATTAATATTAAAAAAAGAACCCGATAACCCCATCAAGATGTTGTGCTGTATAGGAAGTTATTTCTTGGGGTATTTGCTTTCTATGGGTGATTGATGCAGTGAGCAGGCTGTGATAGGAGCCTGCTACGCCCATCCCCTCATTCGCCTCCCTAAATGATGCTGTAAGGATGGGAATGGCGAGTTCTCTTTTACAGTTCTTGACAGCCCCAGCATGTGTTGAGATCATGGAGACTGAGTAAGAACAAGTGTAGTCACTATAAAGTTGCCAAACAAAACACAGTGTTCCAAAACCAATATTACCACTACATGAGAATGCCCATAACTCTTCCATAGATATCAGGGGGTCCTATAGCCAGGTAGCTGTAAAGTGTATCTGTTTGTATGTCCCCATGATCATGTACAGAAAATAAATATCTATAGTAAGAAAATAATCTGCATCAATATTCTTGTTTAAAAGGGGTTTATCTATCTAGCTATTTTCATAGAAGCTGCTCTCCTCCACTCTTGTTTTAGACTCCCATTTCCATAGGTGTAACTTTAGGGGGGTACAGAGGGGACTGGTCCCCCCACTTTTTTCTGGGTGGAGGACGGTCCCCCCCCCCACTTTTTAGCCACTTCAATAAAAAATCTATACGAAAGCATAAGAATACGGTAAGTGGGGAGAGCAGAGCACAGAGGAGGAAGAAGTTAACCCTTTGCCTCCTATATTTCTGAACATTTTGGGGGGACAGAGTAGGTAGCAGCCTCAAGTGTCAATGCAGAGTGAGATTGCCGCTGATTGGTAGAGCAGGAGTCAGCAGGGGGTGCTTCACCAGTGTGAACGCTGCTCACAGTCCAGCACACTGTATCTGGGGCTGTATCTTTCCCTCCCATTGTATACCACTTCCCCTTTGCTCTTCCCTCATCAGAGTAGAAGACAAGCTCTTGCTGAATGTCACTGCACCAGACTACAGGAGACAGGTAAGGAGGGGACAGTGGTGCTAGGCGTTGTGTGTGCATGTGAGTAGGGTATGTGAGATGTGTATATACTCTACAGCCATGTGTCTAGCCATGTCACGTCTTCCCTGCACTTACAAGTCAGGGAAAATTAAGTGAATGGGGCCGGCAGACTGGCCAGCACGTACTTCTAAAACACCCGGCATATAGCAGAGTGCACAATATGCCCCGCTATAGGCCGTGTGAACATACCTTAAGGGTACATTCATGCAGAAGATATGAATGCTGATTCTGGGATGGATTCAGTGCTGGATCTGCCTCAGAACCAGCATCCAATCCCTCAGGAAACTGATTTACATTATACCCTATGTAAAATCAGTGTTGTTGTTTAGATGAAACTGATTTTACTTGAGTATTTTCGCCATGTACTGTCAGCGCCTACACAGAATTATTCGAGGTGTTTTATGCATTAAGGGATAATAATAATAATAATAATAATAATCTTTATTTCTATAGCGCCAACATAAAACCGCAGCACTTTACAAATTCAAGGTAAACATACAGTTCATTACACATTAAAAGTACTTACAAAAGAGACACAAGGTGTGAGGGCGCTGCTCGTGAGAGCTTACAATCTATTAGGGTGTAAGGGTGAAACATACGGTAAGAAGTGCCAAATTTACAATGGTCCGGCCATGTTTCAGTTTCATAAATAGGGGTGTTTACATGAAAAATGATGAAACCTGCCACCCACATGTACATCTATATACAGATAAGTGCCTGTGAGTGCCCCAAATGCAGGGAGTTGACAGATGTGTGGTTTATAGCAGTTAGGGATCTTGGTGGGCCAGACCGAGAAGATTTTATTTTCCCGGGCCCTATTAAAACTGTGAGGTTGTGAATGTGCCTGAATCGCCCGTGGTAGCATATTCCAGAGAATTGGTGCCGCACGTGTGAAATCTTGGGGACGGGCAGGGAGGTTCGGATGATTGAAGGGAAAGGGAGTCTGATATTCATCAGCAGAGCGGAGAGCACGGGAGGGCGGTAGACAGAGACTAGGGAGGAGATGTAGGGAAGGAGCAGCGCTGTGGAGAGCTTTTATGGGTGAGGGAGTGCTGAGTTTATAATGTATCTGTTTGCAGAGAGGGAGACCGATAATCAATGAGTTGCATTTGTCAAGAAGAGATAGTATAAGAGCAGTAATGCGAGTTTGACGGTTGGTTTCACAGTGAGAATGGACGGATTTTGGAGATATTCTTGAGGTGCAGGTCGACAGGAGCGGCAAGGATTGGATATATGGGGAGAAGGTCAGATCAGAATCCAATAAACCCTTGACTCGGGCATGCTAGCATAGGAGAACTGGTGGTACCACATACAGAAACAGAAATTGCAGGGGGGGGGGGGGGTGGAGTTGGGTGGTTAGTAGATGCGGAGAAATGTAAAAAACAAATTAACAAGAAAAATAAGACAAAGAAGGTTCAGTCTTATGTGAGGTTTAGTTTCAGATGGAGAGAGGACCATGATGGTCAGAAGTCAGCGGGACAGGACAGTCACTGGTGTTTTGTAGCAAGGCTGTGTGATGTCACGGGAGGTCGGTGTATAATTGGGTGTTCATCCGCATTAGAGATGGTACTGGAAAGCATAAATCTCTGATGGTTTGTCACAATGGGGGTGTGTACAATGAAAGAGGAGAGGACCTAGAACTGATCCCTGAGGAACCCCAACAGCAGAGAAGGGTGAGAGGAGGTGGAACCAGAAAACGTGACATTGAAGAGCGGGTCAGAGGTGGATGTGGCGAGAACCAAGCAGGAGAGCGGTGTCCTGGAGGCCAATGGTTGACTGGAGCATGCTGAGGAGAAGTGGTGATCCACGTGTCAAATGTTACCATTTAAACTTATGCAGGGACAGGAGGCAGAAATCTGCCTGGGGCAGTCTGGGTCGTTTGCTTGCCAGAATTTGCAAGCGCCGAATTTCCAACAAGCAAACGACACTGTCAGTGCCGAAAAAACGTCATGTGAACACAACCTCAGTGTGTAGTGTGTCTGTGTTCATATATGCTATTTATACAACCAGTTTAGAGGTATCCTTTGTCTAATGTAGTCTTGGGTTATACAGTTGTCAATGTACATATTCTCTGGGGTATGGTGTAAATGTAATTCTCTGGGGTATGGTTTATAATGCAATAATATTTGGGTACGGTGTGTAAACTAATTGCTCTGGGGTTCACAGTGGTGTAATGTAATATCTATGTGTGATTGGTGTGTAATTGTTAGTAATCTCTGGGGTAAGGTGTGTCTAAGGTAGTTAATCTCTGGGGATAGTGTGTAATGTAATCTCTCATCTATGGTGTGTAATGTAATCTCTGGGGTAGAATGTGTAATGTAGTCTCTGGGGTACTGTGTGTAATGTAATCTCTGGGGTAGAATGTGTAATGTAGTCTCTGGGGTACAGTGTGTAATGTAGTAATCTCTGGGGTAGTGTGTAATGTAATCTCTTGTGTATGGTGTGTAATGTAATCTCTGGGGTAGAATGTGTAATGTTGTCTCTGGGGTACAGTGTGTAATGTAATCTCTGGGGTAGAATGTGTAATGTAGGTATATGGGGTACAGTGGGTAAGTAGGTCTCTGGGGTACGTGTATGTATATCTCTGGTTGTATGTGTGTTGTTGTTTGGGGTATGGTGTAATCTCTGGGGTACAGTGTGTAATGTAGTCTCTGGGGTACAGTGTGTAATGTAGTCTCTAGGATACGGTGTGTTATGTAATCTCTGGGGTATGGTGTGATGTAATCTCTGGAGTACAGTGAGTAATGTTAATTCATTTTGGTGTTCAGTGGTATTATAATAAATTTTTGGGGTACAGTGAATTATATTATTTCTTACAATATGCACTTCATTTCTAAGGTGCAGTTAGTTATATAATTTCTGTGGCTACAATGTGTAATACAATTAATTTTGGGGTGCAGTGAGTGTTGTCATTTCTGGTGATGGTTATTTTTTCATAAAATAAATTTTGGGGTACACTATGTGACATAAGTGATTCCTAGGGGTAGAGTGAGATTGGGTTCTTTTATTTTCCTCATTCTGTTGTGTGTATAACAAATTTAATGGAGTAGTGACGGGGGGGACGGGGTTAAGCGAAATCTGCTGCATTGCACAATGTTTTTTATTTCCATCTGGAGGGGGAATTATTATAGGTGGACTGGTTCGGTTTCATTGCCAGGGCTGCTTTTTAGTCCCAGTCCGGCTCTAAACTTCAGTAATCAAAGAGCCATTCATAACTTTACCGATTGCACCAAAAGTGTTTGCCATAAGGACTCCGCCAGGAACTGCTGGGGGAGCTCACAGCGCTCCCTCAGACCTCCTAGCTGGATTAGAGGGGGCCGTTTCACTGCTGGGAGAGTAGGGGAGAGAAGGGAAGGGAGGGAAAGTTAGGGATAGGAAGATTGGGGATGAGAGGGAATATTGGTCCCCCCCACTTTTTGGACCAAAGTTGTGCCCCTGCCTATTTCTTGTGCAGGTTGTGGATGGTTCTGTAGCAATGACTGACAGTTCAGCACTGCTACCTTTTGTTCCTAGCTGGGATGAGGGGGGTGTGAAAAACAAGTAGGAGGTCCTGCAATAAATTGAGCTTTCAGAACTGTATTCACCATGAGGGTTAGGTCCTTTGAGCATTCAAGAATATTTAGTGTTCTTACTAAAAATTTTATATAAATGCAGAGAAAATGAGATTTCATATAAAATTTTATATATATCCGTGTAAAATTGTACAGTTTAGTGAGAAGACAAACTTGCATGCTGCCAAAAACAACCATGTTCTTGTTCTACATTCACATTATCTGTCTATTTATATACAAAGATAATAGTTTCACTCAGCAACCCTCATGGCACCACACATAGCTACTAAAGTCTTCCAGTACAGTAACCAAAATAAAAAAAACTCCAGTCATATTGATACTGTAGGGAGTGTTCAGGCCAGTGTTGCTAGAGCAGAAAAGCCTCTGGAAACAACCAGGAGACAAAAACTGCTGTATTTGAAATAAAGCAAAATCAGAACAGAAACACATTTGGTAAGCATGATAATTTAGCTTTGCCAACATGTATAAAACTAGTCAATGAGATAGGAATACCCCCATGAAGGAACTTTTGCTGTGAGACGACCTTGTTACAGAATTAGAAGGGCGGTGCTTGCAGATGTCCTCCCTTTTATTTCTGTAGGAGTTCTGAATATGCAGACTCACTCAGCTGTATTCAGAACTCCCTTGCTTTTGCATCCTGCACAAAAACCATATGTTGCATAGGAAAGGATGAAATATGGATTTGAATTCAAATATGATAAGTTGTTTTAAATAACAAACTTCTGTTGGGTGATTTCCCTAATGAAAGTCAGTGATTTGATCAAATCCCTGAACTGTTTTACTGAAAAGATGAATCATCTCCCTTAGAGATTTGATCAAAAACCTTTTTTTATCATTTCCCTGCGACAGATATACCAGAAAATAGAGCAGACTCGGTCCAAATATGAGACAAATGGCATTATTGATTTGTATGGTTCTGCTGCAGCTCTGTCAGACTTGGTGAATAACGCTGTGTGAACCTATTTTAGTTATAACTGAGGACTGGTGTACATAGTAGAGTTCTGTGCACGGGGCCTGGGCTTCAAACTTAGAAAGAATCCATGGACAAAGATGGTGTTTCTGGGGAAGCAAAGAACTAAATACTTTTTTCTCATCTCAAAAAAACCCTTCCACATTTTAAAAAGTTATGTAACTTTTTCTTTACAGATTTCAAGTTACATAATATTTTCTCTTTTTTCCTCTGAAGCTACATTTAAAATTCCGCAGCCGCCTTGTTTACCAGAAAGTGGAACATTTAGGCTCGAAGTACAATTTATTAAACATTACTACATGTTAAGAAGTTGATCTTAAACAGCAGCTGCTGGGAATGTAGTGACCCATTCCTTTCACAATCCGACAAAAAGAATTCTACAGGGAGGAACTGTAATGAAAAATAACTTCTCATCTTATCATTGATGCATTAAGATGTCTGCAAAGAGGCAGTCTGCTTGGAAATAGATCCCAGTGTTGTGCATCTTAGTCCATTTAACTAAACAAATCTGACCCCGTGGAGGTGCGAATTCCCCTCCATGAAAATGTGTATTTTATTATAATCACAAATCTAGTTCTAGGAGGATGTAATATGCTTAACTCTGAGCATTGCATCAGTCACAATTCATGGCTACCACATGAGGGTTCTCTGTTCTATGCAGCATCCCGGATGCTGGCCTCTCCACCGCTATGGAGAAGGTAAAGCACTGCAGTCATGTAAAGTGGCTCTTTGTTATTTGAAATACTTCATAGGGATTGTGGTGTCTGAAATTCCTACCTTATCTGCAGCACAAGTAGGAATGTGCACTTCTAGAAGATGAAAACGCTTTGTCTGTTGAAGTCTGCACAGTTAATTGCTGCAAAAATAAACAGGCAGTTACATCCCATCCATGTTACATATACTGTAAAAAGCTGAAGCTGTAGGATTCTGACCGCAATCACAGTCCAGAGAAACGCTCCCAAAAAAGCACCTGAACCTAAGTAATGAGCTGCAAAAATGTCTTACCATCAGTTCAGTCATCATTTTGCAGTATCCTTTCCTTTGTAGCAGAGTGGAATTTTGTAGTCTGCTTTCAGTGTCCAACTTCATCATGTGCTTTGATAGGCTCTTGAGGCTGTTTTGCTGTACACTTTAGTACGGTGTTCCCCTATCAGGGCTATGTGTAACCCTGTGGTTCCCTAAAATCTGTTTTTGTGGTTTAAAATTTAAAAAAGTAGGGATATACTTTATGTTTACATTAAATGGGTTTTCGCAGTTTTTTTTTTTTTTTTTTTTTTTTATTGAGAAGAAAAGCAAATGTAATCAAGAATCACCAGATATAGCACTTCTTAAGCTTAACAAATGACACTTATCATTTCAGAACTTTAAAGGGGTTTTGCCACGATGTAATGTTGACGTGGGATCCTCCAAACTGGGTATTTAATCACTTTTCAAAATATATGTGATTACAAAAAGTGAAGCCCGTGAGAGCTACAGCATTTGCTTCAGTCCCCCGTAGTTACCTGAAAGTTTACTTTAGACCACGACCAGAGGGAGCGATCTGGCCATGCTTGGCGTGTTTTGCACTTCTCTTATCTGAGACAGGAACATGAATGAGTTTCAAGGGGCTGGGGAGAAATGTGCAGTGTATGAGTCCGTCTGCTGTATAGAAAATCCACTGCTGTAATGTTATTTGAGTGAACTTTTGAGACGCTTCCTGATTCCTCGGTCTCTGCACACCCCCTCCCTCTCAGCCCTGCAGCGTTCATGATCTCAGCAATTTTGGGGGAATATTTTGTTCTATATTCTCCCTGAGTTAGTTAATGGAGTTAAGGAACTCACTTCGTGCATAACCCTTTAAAGTACAAGTTTCACAGGTATTCTCATTTTTCATTAATAAAAAAACATCAAACTTAAACAGTCCATGTAAGGTCTATTGAAGAAGAGAGCTGGGGATCCACATAACCTTTCCTCTCTCTGATGTGCCCTCTCTGATGCGCTACCCCCTACTCTTCCCCCTCTGCAGAATCTACCACCCTACGTACACGGCAGATCCAGAATTATAACATAGAAAAAACGTTTCTCAAACTCAGTTATTAATTGTTGTTCCCAAGATTCATTACGCAAATTAGGGCCTCTCTCTGCCCCGATAGATTACCCTCCATCTTGGACTTCTCTAATTCACAAATAAGTGACTCTGTGTCCTCCCCATTTCAGGTAACATCCCCGGTCTATAGTCTACCCAGTGAACCAGCCATTTTTTCCCGGAGGTAATAGGAGGAGGCACAGAAATGATCCATCAACGCTTTAAAATCCTCACCTGCTAAAGTTTTAGTAATGAAAATTTTCCATTTCTGAAAAAACTTTTCTGTCAGGATGCTTTTGTTTGTTTCCGCCTCTATCCTATCTATCATCATCAATTTTCTAATCATGATATCTATTTCCTCAGTAGTTGGTACACTAGTCTTCAGCCAATGACGTAGGATGCATTTCTTCGCAACCAATAGCATAATATGGACCCCCTTGTGATTGAGCAAAGCTTGCTCTGCTCCCCTCCTGGAATCCGCAGCAGAAATAAAGTGAAAGACAGTACTCATCGGGTCACTCGGTACCTCCACTCCCCATACCTCATTGATAGCCAGAACATTCTCCCAATACCTTTTTAGCTTCGGGCATTGCCATATCCCATGAAGCACATCCGCTTTTTGCAATCTGCATTTGGGGCATTCTTTCAAAAAGTCAGCAGGAGCATTTCTGTACGGCAGGTCGAAGGGATATGTTGCCTTGTGGGCCAGGCGGAATACCATCTCACTCCAGTTTTCGTTGGTAATGACCCCTCTGACTTTTTCTAGACCTTTTCTGATTTTTTTGCCTATCCTCTGGATCACCCAGATCTCTTACCCAAGCTCTAAAAAACAAGATTCTTTAGTTGGGCAAGACCACTTTTCACATAACTTTTTGTAGATACCAGAAAGGGAATCTGGTTGATCCGGTTTTCCCATAAGGGCATCAAATTGTCCCAGGGTTTCTGCCACCACTAGGTTTTTAACATGCCGTTTACAGAAGGCTTTCTCAGGTTGTTATACATAGCCTGCTTTTCAACGCCAGCTTCAGGGTTCCACTTTCTGTTCAGGCTGTGGGTGGTTCTACAGCAGTAACTAACAGGCTCTGACAGGAATGGCAGAGATGAAACATCAAAGGGACATTGTTAGTTGAGGGGTACTAAGGCTAAAGAGCTTTAAAGGGTTAGATATTGTCAGTACAAAACGCATGGTGGTATAGGTGAGTAGCTAGGGACGTCAAAGACAATCTTCCAAGACCCTCAGTAGACAACTGACTTTTCTGTTGGAAGATGCCATTTGCTGCTCGTTTCCCCTCCAGTGAGCATTATAATGGAAATGTAGTATGACATGCAGATACAAGACTAGAAAGGCCTGGGTCCACAAGTCCTTTCACTTTGAACGGTGATATCAGGCAGTGGCGCATGACCACTGGAGCTAACCAGCAGCTGCAATTGAAATATTCCAACTACTGGTAGCAGAGCTAACAAGTAGACTCGGCGAGAGTATCGGAAGCGGGGGTGAGGACAAAAGTGAGCATGGGTTTTATTTTTTTCTTTATTTAGTCATAGCAGCATCAATTCTTTATTTTAAAAGATAGAACTGGATGAACCCCCGAAGCAATTTAAACTTTTCTAGTACAGATGTCGTGCTAAGAGTCTTTGACAAAGAGCCTCAGATGTGGTCTTCGGCTCATAGCAAATACGGCAATTCACAAAGGACAGACAGTGCAAGGAAACTTGACAGAATGAAAGTCATGTCTCTGCATTGCCATATTTTGTATAAGTAAATGAAGTCTTTTAAAATGAATTTCAACCTGTAACATTTTACTCTACATATTTACCTGTTGTATGTTCCACTCCTCCAATCATAAGGCCACGGAGGTCTTGAAGGTATGTACAATGGGATGCATAAGTATTCAAAACCATTGAAGTGTTCCTTATTTTTAAACATTACAGCCACCAATGTAGGCTTGGTTCACATCTGCGTTGGAGGTTCAGTTCGGAAACTCCAGCACAGAGGTGAAAATGTAAGCCAGGGGATCTGTTTCATAATAGACACCGATAGTGCCTGACCGACACTATCGATTACAATGGGTCCGTCAGGTTTCCATCGTGGTGTCCATCGCTGAGATGGAAAAAATAGCTGCGCTGTTTTTTCTATCATTCCCGACGGAACATGCAATCGGCACAGAACCTCCGATGTATACCATATGTGAACCAGGCCTAAAATGTATTTTATTTGTATTATATGTAATAGAGCAACACAACGTAGCAAGCATTTGTGAAGAGTAAAGTAAATGATACATGCTTTTTAATTTGCAAAAATTAGGAAAATCAGGTAAGTGTGTCGTGCATACGTATTCAGCTCCCTTGAATAAATACTTTGTAGGATCACCTTTAGTGGCAATGACAGCTGCAGGTCTCTTGGGAGATGTCTCTACTAGCTTCGCACACCTAGACTCTGGGATTTTTGCCCATTATTCTTCTCTGTCAGGTTGGTTGGCGCACATTTTTGAACTGCAATTTTTAAGTCCTGCCACAGATTCTCAATGGGATTTAGGTCTGGACTATTATTGGGCCATTTTAAAACATGAATATGATAGGATTTAAACTATTTGATTGTATGTTTAGGGTCGTTGTCCTGCTGGAATTTGAACCTACATCCTAGTCTCAAGTCTTCTGAAGTCTTTAACAGATTTTCCTACAAGATTGCCTTATTTTCTCCATCCATCTTCCCATCAACTCTGACCAGCTTCCCAGTCCTTGCTGAAGCAAAGCATTCCCACAGCAAGATGCTGCCACCACCATGCTTCACAGTGGGAATCGTGTGTTCAGAGAGATGTGTAATTTTTTCAAACTGCAAAAAGGATTTCTTATGGTTTGCTTTCAAAACAGGCTTTCTTCTTGCCACTCTTCCATATAGGTCAGATTTGTGGAGAACACGTCTAATAGTTGTCCTGTGGACAGATTCTCCCAACTAAGCTGTGGATCTGTGCATTTCTTCCAGAGTGACTCTGGACCTTTTGCCTCCTTCTCTAATTAGTGTTGTTCTTGTCTGAGCTGTCCGTTAAGGTGGACAACCATGTCTTGGTAGGTTAGCATTTGTGCCATACTCCTACCATTTATAGTTGATGGATTTAACAGTTCTCCATGAGATGATCGGAGCTCGGGCTATTTATTTAAAACTTAACCCTGCAATACACTTTGCCGCAGCTTTTATCCCTGAGCTATCTTGCATGTTCCTTGGTTTTCCTGTTTATTCACTAATATTCTCTAACAAACCTCTAACAAGGCCTTCACAAAACAGCTGTAGATATACTGAGAAAAAATTACATACAATTATACTGTATATTTACTAATTAGGTCAATTCTAAAGGCAATTGATCAGACTGGATTTTATCTAGGGGTATCAGAGTACAGCAGGCTGCATAGATGTGCATGCCGCAAACGCTGATTTCCCTCCCCTATTCTGTAACTAGTACAACATTTTTCGACTTTTGCTTCCGTATATTACCACAATGAAATTTGAACAAAACAATTCAGATGCAGTTGAAGTTCAGACTTTCAGCTTTAGATCAGTGGGTTGAACAAAATGATTGCATAAAAATGTGAGAAACTAAAGTATTTTTCAACACAATCCCTTCATTTCAGGGGCTCAAAATTAATCCGACAAATAAAATAATTGTAAATAAAATGTTAATTTCTAATACTTGGTTGAAAACCCTTTGTTGGCAGTGACTGCCTGAAGTCTTGAACTCATGGACATCACCAGACGCTGTGTTTCCTCCTTTAAATGCTCTGCCACTCCTTTACTCAAGCAGTTTTCAGTTGCTTTTTGTTTGTGGGCCTTTCTGTCTGAAGTTTAGTCTTTAACAAGTGTAACACATGCTCAATTGGGTTGAGATCAGGTAACTGACTTGGCCATTCAAGAATATTCCACTTCTTTGCTTTAATAAACTTCTGGGTTGCCTTGGCTTTATGTTTAGGGTCATTGTCCATCCATTTCATGAAATGCCGACCAATCAGTTTGGCTGAATTTGAGCATACATTATATCTCTGATTACCTTAGAATTCATCCGGCTATATCTGTCTTGTGTCACATAATCAATAAACACTAGTAACCCAGTGCCACTGGCAGCCATGCATGCCCAAGACATCACACTGCCTACGCCGTGTATTACAGATGAAGTGGTATTCCTTGGATCAGGAGCTGTACCACGCCTTCGCTATACTTTTTCCTTTTCATCATTTTGGTAGAGGTTGATCTCAGTTTAATCTGTCCAAAGAATGTTCTTCTAGAACTGTGCTGGCTTTTTTAGATTTTTTTTTTTTAGCAAAGTCCAATGTAGCCTTTTATTCTTGAGGCTTATGAGTGGCTTGCACCGCACAGGGAACCCTCTGTATTTACTTTCATGCAGTATTCTCTTTATGGTAGATTGATACGCCTCTATCCTGGAGAGCGTTGTTCACTTGGTTGGCTGTTGTAAAGCTGTCAGGAAGACCGCGCCCACTCTTGTATTCGTGACGGGATGCTTCATATTTAAAAATATGAAACGCGGTTGTGCCTGTGATGCACAGTTATTCCATAATTCCTTATGAAATCCCGGCTCTGCTGTGACTTGTCCCTCTCTTTGATCCTCTGCCTCTCGGAGCACATGTCCCCCCGTCCTGGGCCAAGGGTCTAGCGAGATTGCGGAGTTCACTTTGAGGCTCAGCTTTCTGCTGGCTTTTGTTTAATTGGGTGCCTCCTCAAGGACATGTGTTGAGCTTAGGTGAAGTCCTGAATCCTGCAACAACTGAGTGAACTTTGGGTGAAGAACTGGGGGGGAGTGTTTGACTTCCGACATTCTCCTCACAGAAGGGGTTTTTCTTCACCATGGAAATTATTCTGTGATCATCCACCACTGTAGTCTTCCCTGGGTGTCCAGGTCTTTTTGCACTGATGAGTTCACCAGTGCATTCTTTCTTCCTCAGGATGTATCAAACTGTAGATTTTGCTACTGCTGATATTGTAGCAATTTCTCAGATGGGTTTTCGCAGCTTAAGGATGCCTTGTTTCATCTGCATGGAGAGCATTTTTGACCGCATTTTTTCTTCACAGCAGTATCTTCCAAATGCAAGCACCACACCTCAAATAACTCCAGGCCTTTCATCTGCTTAATTAAGAATGACATAATGAAGGAATTGCCCACACCTGCCCATGAAACGGCCTTTGAGTCAATTGTCCAATTACTTTTGGCCCCTTTGAAAACAGGGAGGCACGTGTTAAGGAGCTGAAATTCCTAAACCCTTCATCTAATTTTAATGTGGATACCCTCAAATGAAAGCTGAAAGTCTGGACTTAATGTCCATTATATAGCTATAACTTGAATATGTTTCAGTAAACAGGTAAAAAAAAGTGTCTGTGTCCGAATATATGTACCAAACTGTATTAGCCCCATTTACAGGAGAAATAAATCCAACAGCACTGGTTTTATTAAAGTGTTTGTCTTATATGCTGCTTCACAGAGCCACAGCCAGCTTCAGACTCACACATCCTCCTCAGGCTGTAGGTGATTCTATAGCAGCGATTGGCATATCAGCTCTGCTATTCCCAGCTATTCCTGTTATAGTGACATGATTGCTAGATGTTCACAGTCTGTAGTGCACAAAGCTGCAGAGCTCTAAGGGTTAAAGCTTGTCATAAACTTAAATAAACAAGTTCCTATGCTGAAGATGACTCAGCAGGGATTGACTTACCATGGTCGAATGGCAGTTTGGAGAAATGATAGCATAGATAACAGAGAGAGGTGGTCGGTAACCAAGAGAAACTTGTTTACACAAGCAAAATATGAAATCTCCTTTATCTCCTAAACAAAGCAAAATCAAAGCAGCTCCTGCAGTTACTGACTTGGGCTTCCTGTTTATTAAGCGCCATTTATATAATAATAGGGAAATCAAGGGGAGCCAGCTTTCCTCTTCTGGAGTTTCAGAATTTGGGTGACATGTATTAACAGGGCTGTGCCAGTTTTCTGGCGTGCATTGAGCTAAAAAAAAAAAAAAAAGCCTGTCTTAGCCCTGAACAGTTGCATGCCAAAATATGGCCCATTCTGCACCAGATACGGCACTTTTGAATGCACCAATTATTAGTGGGCATGTCATAGCAGACTTGTGTGACATGCCACATTTATGAAAGTGTCACACCAAAACTATTACAAGCCAGACCAAGTTCAAAGTGGTGTGGCTGGGAGCAGAGTTGTCCTACAAGAACTGTAATTGCCATTAGGGCAAAATAATATAATTTTTTTTCCTGATAATACCACTAAAGAAATAAAAAATTAATTATGTTCATTATAAAACTATATAAAATCAAATAATCTAAAATACTATAATAAAAAAATATAAAATTTATATAATGGCCCAAAAATATAAAAATATAAAATTAGATCATTTAATATTAAATTAAAGCATCTAAATTAATTAAACCAATTCAGCATCTACCATAAATCCTGTTGTCAATCGGGTATTTATGGTGTTATTGTAGCAGTGATTATATAGCTATCACAGCAGTCTAGAAATTAAAATAATAGCCATTAGAATAGCATGCCAGTGAATAGAACTATGGTAGTGCTTGGTGTACCTGAAGTCCCAGTGAGACCTGTCATGTGCTTTCTATTGCCGTATGTAGAATTTTGCTTTAATCTCTATAGAGAAAAACAGAAGTTCATAAACATCAATCATACTTGGAAATGTTTTTCTTTCTACTATGTCACAATGCTCTCCCTTTGTCAATCTTAATCTTGTGGTTAGAATGCTGCAAGAGATAAGTAGATATTACTGTCAATCATAGTTAAGAACTGTTATTTGTATCCTGTTAAGTCTCCTTTTCTCTGTAGAGACTAGTGCAATTTATCGAGTTTATTTTCTAATGAAAAATTAATTACCGTATATACTTGAGTATAAGCCGAGTTTTTCAGCACAAAAAATGTGCTGAAAAATCTCCCCTTGGCTTATACTCGAGTCACTGTCGGCGCTCGTGCGCTGCGATGGCCCGTGCGCCGACAGGGACGCTTCAGTTATATGCGACTCCTCAGGGAGCGCATATAACTGATTGCCGAGTGAGCGCACAGTGTCCGGGCGCTGCGCTGGCCCGGGCACTGTCCGCGATCTCTTCACCTATATGCGACTCCTCCGGAGCGCATATAGATGAAGGGATACCACTGCGGGGCAGAGAGCGAGCGCTCCCTGCTCCAGTGGACTCCGGGCAGTCGCAGACTTGCGGCTGTCTAGAAAGTCCGGCACAGGCAGCGTGTGTCATCACGCTGCGTGCGCGGCCTGATGACAACACCCGCCTGTGCCGGGAAGACCGAGGAGCGCGCCCGGGAGACGGAGCAGCGGGGATCCAGGTAAGTTATTGTTTTTTAATTTTGCCTATTATTGCCTACAGCCTGCCTATACCTGCCCTATACCTGCCTACAGCTGGCCCTATACCTGCCTACAGCTGCCTACAGCTGGCCCTATACCTGCCTACAGCTGCCTTTACCTGCCCTAGACCTGCCGTCAGCTGGCCCTCTACCTGCCCTATACCTGCCTACAGCTGCCTATACCGGCCCTATACCTGCCTACCAGCTACCCTATACCTGCCCTATACCTGCCTACAGCTGGCCCTATACCTGCCTACAGCTGCTTATACCTGCTCTATACCTGCCTACAGCTGCCTATACCTGCCCTATACCTGCCTATAATCTGCTTATGGGGGAAAAATAACTGCCTATTATATGCCTATGGGGCCATATACGTGCCTTTTGGGACATATACCTGCCTGTACCTGCATATAGGGCCATATATCTGCCTATAATTGCCTATGGGGGACATTAAACTGTCTATGTAATTTTATTGGTATCCATTTTTATTTTTAAAATTTACCAGTAGCCGCTGCAATTTCGACCCTAGGCTTATACTCGAGTCAATAAGTTTT
This sequence comes from Phyllomedusa bahiana, assembly GCA_025379985.1. Lineage (NCBI taxonomy): Eukaryota > Metazoa > Chordata > Amphibia > Anura > Hylidae > Phyllomedusa > Phyllomedusa bahiana. The sequence goes on from JAODAL010006962.1 coordinate 96,525, forward strand.
CCCGTTTTTTGGGGCAAAAGTAGGTGCCTCGGCTTATACTCGGGTCGGCTTATACTCGAGTATATACGGTATGTTAATAATATTTTGTTACTTTTCATTCATAAAAATGCAGGCCAGTGGATCAGCCTTTATTCTACATACGGCAATAGCCAGCACACGACAGCTCTTGCTGGGACTTCAAGTGTGCCAAACAAGTTCACTACTATGATTTCTATACTAATGGCTTTTATTTCTGTGATGTGGTTGTAATCACTGATAACACTACGATAACTCCATAAATACCCGGCTGAGAACGGGATTTATGGTAGATGCTATTTTGACAAAAACAACAAAAAATGATAGGAATTTTTAGGGGAGCCCAAAATCCCTAGATAGACACAAGGTCCCACTGACCAAAAATACTCAAAAAAAAAAAAAAAAAAGCATTTATATGATGGGGTCTTATGATTGTCTGGGGCTCCTGTTAAAGAAGAGTGCAGTAGTATCTGGAGACATGCTCTTTTGTTCCATTTATATAATCTGGTGATGTTTCATGGAAGTTAATGACTATGGTATTTCTACCTTTGATTGATAAGTTTTTTTCTCCATGATGAACCCATGTCCTTATATGGGGGAAATGCGTTGGAGAATGTAGTTTAAACGTAATATAACTTCTATAGATTTATCTGGTGGAAGAATTGATATTTTTGCCTATTGGCAATCAGTTTGTTTAGCATGGCGCCAGTTACCTGTGATGAATGGCAGTACGTCACTTTCATACATACTGTCACATTCTACACTCATCTAAAGCAATTTAGAACTGGCGAGTTGGTGCCAGTTTCATACTTTATTTACTATTTTGCCATAGGCAAACTTAAACTCTATCAGTTCTCTATCTGTTAAACACTAAAACGTAACTTTTATTATATCTAACTCTTAACCTCTATACACACTATTTAAAAACCTGATCTCTAACCTCATCATTTAACCCTTTTTGCTTCTGAAAGAGGGAATAACTCCCTTTCTATTATCAAGTCTGGTGGAACCCCACCTATTAACAGGAGAGCCTTATATCTATAGCAAAGTACTAGCTTCAGTAAGGGATCCCAAGCCAACTACTTGGGCAGTCGTCCCTAATCTCATAGACACAGAACAAATAAGGCCCCCTTGTGACACCGTCTTGTAGACAGAGGGGAGAGATCACAATTTAAAACGTCATATCTGACCTCGCCGACATGTTTCGACAGCTAACCTGGCTTTATCAAGGCTTAGAGGTCCGTTTTAAATTGTGATCTCTCACCTCTGTCTACAAGTGTCACCTGCTGCAGACGGTGTCACAAGGGGGCCTTATTTGTTCTGTGTCTATGAGATTAGGGACGACTGCCCAAGTAGTTGGCTTGGGATCCCTTACTGAAGCTAGTACTTTTCTATAGATATAAGGCTCCCCTGTTAGTAGGTGGGGTTCCACCAGACTTGATAATAGAAAGGGAGTTATTCCCTCTTTCAGAAGCAAAAAGGGTTAAATGATGAGGTTAGAGATCAGGTTTTTAAATAGTGTGTATAGAGGTTAAGAGTTAGATATAATAAAAGTTACGTTTTAGTGTTTAATAGATAGAGAACTGATAGAGTTTAAGTTTGCCTACGGCAAAATAGTAAATATAGTGATCAAAAGTCACTCTTTGTTCTCTTGCGAGATTCCCAATTTTTTGGAGATTATGTGACAAGTTTCATACTTTTTCACCCTTCGTGTGAATCTGTGCACTCTGCATGGCCATTTTTAACTCGCTATGTAGAGTTAGTTGACCGTCCAGACATTTATAATGTCATTCATCTAGTTAAAACCCCTAGTGAGTCACTGTAGATGCTCCAGTGGTCATATGCAACCACTGCAGCCAGTCGATGACCTCAGTCACATGCTCTTCTTTTGGCATCACAATTTCCATCAGTGAGTGGTGACACCACTTTTATGGTTAGGTGCCAACCACTTGTAAACCAGAGCACTGATCTGAACTTATTAAATTCACTAATATGTTACATTTCTAAGGGATTAAAGAGGTGAGCACGGTTTTTATTTAGTTTTTTATTGTTATTTTATACCATTGTCTGCTTTTTTAATTTTCTCCTATAAGTTGGACAAAACCCCTTTTAACCTGTTCTGATGGTGTATTTTGAATTAATGATGAATGAACAGACAATAGTTTTCTGATGAGCAAATTATTTAGCGAAGACATTGTTGCTTTCTAATATATCACATAAGACTTGGTACTGTAAAGTAAAAATGTTTCTCTTTTTATGTAGAGTGTTTTTTTCCCCTCAGCTGTTCCTGGCCTCATTGCACCATAAGATTTGCTTACAAGTCACTATGGTTGTTTGACATTACTCACAATGTAGTATCCTTGTGTAGTATTTGCACCTCTCTATTGTCATCAATGCTGTTGACTGCTATAGTCCCATTTACACACTAGCACGGATTCCCACACGTCAATTCCTATTAGCTTGATTCTTCACAATGCCATTATATGCTGCTGTGGTTCTCACGCTTAGGGTCTTCTGATTACTTCTGTTCCTTTGTTATGTAGCTATTATTTTAGATGTGCTTTCAGAAAAATCATCACAAAAGGCATTTGACTTTTCTTGCTTTGGTCAAATTTCTCTTTGAAGCATTCGATTGACCAAGTGATTGAAAAAAAGCTCATCTTTTTCTGTTAATTGAATAAAACATAGTAGAAATATACAAAAATGGAGCAATCTTTCTATTTCATGTGACAAAAGGACATTAATATTAAAATATATGGACATTGTATCTAGTTTGTTCCCTAGTAACTACACTGAAGTAATTTATCACTGTAATGACTAATCTGCTGGTTTCTATTCTTTAAATACTTTTTTCCCCACTGTATAAGTCAGCCACCAATTGTGCAAGTTCTCCCACTTAAAAAGATGAGAGAGGCCTGTAATTGACATAGGCAGACCTCGACTATGAATGAAAAGAAAATGAGAAAACAAATCCAGAAACTCACATTGTCTTATTTGGAAATAATTTATTTGCAAATTATGGTGGAAAATAAGTATTTGGTCACCTAAAAACAAGCAAGATATCTGGCTCTCACAGACCTGTAACTTCTTCTTTAAGAGGTTCCTCTGTCCTCCACTCATTACCTGTAGTAATGGTACCTGTTTGAACTTGTTATCAGTATAAAAGACACCTGTCCACAACCTCAAACAGTCACACTCCAAACTTCACTATGGTGAAGACCAGAGAGCTGTTGAAGGACATCAGAAACAAAATTGTAGCCCTGCACCAAGCTGGGAAGACTGAATTTGCAATTGGCAAGCAGCTTGGTGTGAAGAAATCAACTGTGGGAGCAATAATTAGAAAATGGAAGACATACAAGACCACTGATAATCTCCCTCGATCTGGGGCTCCACGCAAGATCTCACCCCGTGGGGTCAAAATGATCACAAGAACGGAGAGCAAAAATCCCAGAACCCCACAAGGGGACCTAGTGAATGGCCTGCAGAGAGCTTGGACCAACGTAACAAAGGCTACCATCAGTAATACACTACGCCGCCAGGGACTCAGATCCTGCAGTGCCAGACGTGTCCCCCTGCTTAAGCCAGTACATGTCCGGGCCCGTCTGTAGTTTGCTAGAGAGCATTTGGATGATCCAGAAGAGTATTGGGAGAATGTCATATGGTCAGATGAAACCAAAGTAGAAATGTTTGGTAGAAACACAACTCATCGTGTTTGGAGGAGAGAAAATGCTGAGTTGCATCCAAAGAACACCATACCTACTGTGAAACATGGGGGTGGCAATATCATGCTTCGGGACTGTTTATCTGCAAAGGGATCAGGACGACTAATCCATGTACGTGAAAGAATTAATGGGGCCATGTATCGTGAGATTTTGAGTGCAAACCTCCTTACATCAGCAAGGACATTGAAGATGAAATGTGGCTGGGTCTTTCAGCATGACAATGATCCCAGGCAATGATCCCAGGGCAACGACGGAGTGGCTTGTAAGAAGCATTTCAAGGTGCTGGAGTGGCCTAGCCAGTCTCCAGATCTGAACCCCATAGAAAAGCTTTGGAGGGAGTTGAAAGTCCGTGATGCCGAGCGGCAGCAACAAAACATTACTGCTCTAGAGAAGATCTGCATGGAGGAATGGGCCAACATACTAGCAACAGTGTGTGCCAACCTTGTGAAGATTTACAGAAAACATTTGACCTCTGTCATTGCCAACAAAGAATATATAACAAAGTACTGAGAGGAACTTTTGTTGTTGACCAAATACTTATTTTCCACCATAATTTACAAATAATTTTTTTCAAAATCAGACAATATGATTTTCTGGATTTGTTTTCTTATTTTGTCTCTCGTAGTTGAGGTCTACCTATTATGTCAATTACAGGCCTCGCTCATCTTTTTAAGTGGGAGAACTTGCACATATTAGAGTTAACTGTAACAAAGATTACACTTTTTGCCTTCAAACATTGTGGTCAAAAACATTGTCCTTGTATCCTAATCTGTTTTATGTACCTTGAGATTGGTTTACCTAATACATTTATTCTTGGTCGGTGAACCATTAAGTAGCATATATACTGAACATAAAAAAGTAGAAAAATAACGCAAATGCACCATTTTTTTAGGGGGTTGTAATAAAGTTACATTGTGGCATAAATCTGCTACACAAAACCAGAATCCCAAGGACAATATTACCAATAATCCCACTAAGACTACTTATCCTCCCCACATAGTGACTGAATAATACTGCCACACCATGACCGCATATCACTACAACATAGTGACTGAATAATATACCAATATACAAGTAATTACAGTAAAGTTACATCCAGGGACTCACAGGAGACATCTCTTAGTTGTCCTCTTTCCCTTTTTCTTCGCCATCTGTCCTAGACTGCTAAGAGGACTTCTTCCAGCCAGGACTCTTCACTGTAGAATTTACAAAACAAACATCTTAGACTCCTCACTTTTCCAGCATTTCCATACCAATTCGTACCTCTGTACAAAGTCCCAATCTATAGCTCCCCCCATGGTATTAATGACCACCATGTGCCTTTAACAGTAAAAGTGCCTCAAATGAATATGGGGTACCATTTGTGCACCAAGTTTTAGTCTTGTTTTAGTTTTCCCATATAGGAGGTAGTTAAATCCCCCAATATAGTAAGTAGGTAGGTTGACTTATAGGTCACCCAATAGGTAGGCATCTAGGTAATCTATTAAGTAGATGGGTAGTTATATAGGCGTTCCCAGTAAGTAGTAATATAGGTCCCTATTATGTAGTTGTATAGGTCTCCTGTAGGTAAGTTGGTAGGAATATAGACCTCCCAGTCAGTAGGTAGGAAAAGAGGCCCCCCAGTAGTTAGGTATATAATCTCCCTGTAGGGTAGAGCTATTTGCCCCCTATAGGTAGTTACATGCTTCCTGTAGGTACAGATATGTGCCCCCCTGTAGGTAGATAGGCAGGTGTAAAGGTTATAAAAGGAAATAAACAAAAGCTACTCACCTCTCCATGCTTCCCTGCTGTGCCGCCAGCTCCGGCTTACGCCGTCACACTGCTTCCGGGATATCCAGCATCACATAGTTTGTAATGAAAGCCATGCATCATGTCGTCTCCGACGCTGATGTGTATATATATATATATATAGCGCTCATTGAAAGCTGTATATACAATCGAGAAGGCACGGACGGTAATGAACCATCCTGCCTTTTCCCTGTAGAAGCAGCTGCGCAGTTACTCTATTAATTGCTGGGCGGGCTGTGCCCCCCACATTTCCGACGAGCATCGCGGCAGGGCCCCCAATGGAGAATGTTGCTGCGGTGCCCCAGGCGACGCCTGCCCTGCCCAGCCCTGGTAAGGAGTTAATTTACATGCTGATGAGCTGTAAATCTTTTTTGTACTTTTACATTTATCCTTGTAATATTTGGAAGCCAGGAATGTGAGGCAGGCTTGCTTTATCTGGTTCCTACCATGCTTCAAAAAGACCTACTGTTAATTGTCTCCCTATAAAATTGGCCCTTGTGTATGATAGGGATGGAAAAATAAGACTGTGGGTCTTGTTGAAGGTAGGAACTGATTTATGTACACACTAAAATTACTGTATTTTTCATAGTTAATCCTCCTTGTTCATCAAATAGGAGTGAGGTCGATTTCTGCATTTCACAAATAATTATCATTACATTTAAGAAGCAAAGTAATCAAATACATTTAAAAAAATAGTTTGCAGGTACACCATTCTGACAGTACTCCTGTCAGGGGCCCTAATTCATTTTTATGAAACAGAGGCCCTCTGATATGGTACAAGACAGGAACTGGTAATGGGTGTGGGGTCCAGATGCTTTATCTGTATGGGGCTTTGAAATTACTTATTTTTCCCTGGACTGTACCTGTAATGTAAAAGGCTATGGTGTTACCCAGCCTACTCAGAACCCTGAGCGGCAATGCTGCATTATGTAGCATTTGCTATTCAAGAGTTTAGGAAATCTAGGTGCAATTCTCAGTGAATTGTCCACTTCTTAAAAAAAAAAAATCTTCAGTCCTTGATTACAGTGCTGGGTCTCTCCAGTCATTTGTCTTTTTTTTCTTCTATTTCCAAACAGAGATGTTGCATGCTGCTCATTTACATCACCATTCGGAAATGAGCAACTCTGAATGGTGATGTAAGAAGAGACATGTGACTGCTGCAGCCAATCGGTGGCTGCAGTAATGATGTCCCGATTCAGAAGTAGAAGAAAGAAAACAAAAAACCGGGGAGATCCAGCAGCGGAAGCAAGGAACGGAAAAAGGTGAGTACACTTTTTTTTTTTTTTTTTAAAATGGTACCCAAGGAGATTTTTCTTTTTTTTTAGAAAATGGATAACCTCTTTAAGCTCTCTGAGAATTACACCTAGCTTTCTTAAACTGTTAAACTGGAAAATGCTACATAAAGCAACATTGTCTCTCAGGGTTTTGGCTAGACTGGGTAACACAATAATATTTGGCATTACAGGTGAAGTCCATTAAAAAAAAAAAAAACAGTATGGGTAAAATGAAATTGTGCTTAGCCATTTTGAAGAAATAACTTTACTCATATCCGGCCGGATGACAACCTTTGAGCATGGCTCAAGGGATATGGGAAGCCTTCCCTAGGGAAATCATAAGAAATGTTTCTCCTCTCGCTTGAGTCACACTCCAAACTACATTTTGATCTAAACAGACATGCAGGAGAATGTGCAATGTAGCCTTAGGCTAGATTCACACGCCGTATTTTTTCTATGTAAAAATACACTATATGATATGTGGTAGAAATCCGAAGGGACATGAATTTCTGCCGCATATTTGACATTCTGAATTATGTAGATTTAACTGTGTCCTTACTTCTGTTGTACAGGGAGAGCCCGGGTTACGAACAGGATAGGGACTGTAAGTTTGTTCTTACATTGAATTTGTATGTAGGTCACAACAGGTACAGTTATTAAATGTAACTTCAGCAAATTTTTATTTTTTGAGGGATAGTGTAGGGAAGGGTCAAAACCCCTTTTACATTGCTTTTGCTGTCGGTGCCCCTGTTTAGAAGATTTCACCTCAATTTCTGTCTCATGTGCTGTTGTGGTATTCTGGTGTTTGTAATGCCATCGCTGCTAGCTGCTGTGGAACATGCAACTACAAGTGCCAGCATGCCATAGCAGCACATGATAAACACATGTACTAATCCGTAACCATATAATTAGTATGTGTGGTGTGGCATGCTGGCACTTGTAGTTCCACAGCAACAAATGCCAGCATACCACACGTACTAATTTTATGGGTGCTGATATAGTACCATACTGTGTTTTACATTGGAGGTGGCCGAAGGAGGATGGGGTGAGGGAGAGCTGTGTCTGGCTGAAGACGGAGGATTCCAGCGGAAAGCAGGTGACGGGAGGAAGGTAAAAAAGAGCTGCTGTGCCAGCCGGAAGACGCAGTGGGAAGAGGAAGGCTTGCAAGGTTATTATGGGACGTGACTCAGTGTGTGATATCGGCACGCTGAGCCACTCCCGTAAGTCTCCATTTGTAGCTAGGAGTCGGAAGTGAGTCGTAGCCTTGAAATTCTTCTGCACATATTTCTCTGTGAAATATATGCAGAAGAATTGAGAGGTGTTTTTTTATTTTTTATTTACATTTTTTACTTGACGGAAATTTGGTAAACAGTTTGACCTTTGACATGTCGTCTTTATTGTATAGATTGGTTTGGCTGTGACGCCAGTTTTTATAGTTTTTGCAATTTTAACTACTAAAACTTTATTTTATTTTGCATCGCCATATTCTCCATGAACTTTTTTTTCATTTTTCCATCTGCATACCTGTGTGATGGCTCATTTTTTCCAGACTGCAGGGTAGTTCTTATTTGTACTGTTTTATTGGTTACATGTGAATTTTTGATCATTTTTATTCTAATTTAATAGTCAGTCGAAGCGAATGTGTCTTTGTTTTTTTTTTTTTCCCTATGGCATCCCCTGTTCAGGATAAATTAGTTATATTTTCATAGATCAGACATTTATGAGCACAGTGATATTTACAAGTTTTATATTTTTAAAAAGGAAAAAGAGGGTATTTTGAACTTGACAATTTTTTACATTGTTAAAACTTGAAGGGGTTATTTCGTTCCAGCATTTGGCAGCCTTTTATGCTGGTTGCCAAGCAGAGCTTTTTAAATTGAGGGGCGTGTTTCTCCTCAGATCAGGGAGTATCTTCACTCTCCCCAAAGTGTGCACGTGATGATTCATTCTGTGTGAGCTGGGGGAAAGGACAGGTTCTCAGATGTAATTGGAATCATTGAAAGTGAAAAGCTAAGTGTAACTCCATAGTGTATATCTAAATTTCTCACTCTCTACTTACTTTGTAACTAGAATGGGCATTTGACATTCAGGACTCTGGGAAATATGGGTGATTTTTTTTCTCTGTCTCTAACACAGTGATACTCATGGTGTATTGCAGCGCGTATAGTAGACGGATAGCAATACGCCAGATGTTTTGAAAGCACACGCTGATCAGCACGTATTTCCAAAGCACAGGGGGGAGGGTGGCGATAGCCCGCTGGCCTCATTGACATGCATTGTTCGCGTTGCGTAATCGCTGCAAACAATTGACATGTCAATTCTCCCCCCCGTACGTACAATACGATCGTATTGTACATGCAGGGGGACGACGCATAATTCATAGCTCTCTATGAAAGCCATGGATTACCGTAATTGCGCCGCACACTTCGCCACGTATAAAGCATAATACGTGGCGAAATGCGCGCCCAAATAAGCCGTGTGAACATACCCCAAGTCTCCATTTGTAAATACAAAACGGATGTAAGTCGGAAAATTGTAAATCGGGGACTGTCTGAATTTTGTATGGGAAATACTGTATATGCAGAAGAATTGACAGATACATATGTGTTTTTTTTATTTATCTTGACACAGATTTGGAATTCAGTTTTCATCATGAAACAATGGGACACTTTAGAGGCATTTTTATGCATATTTTGCTGTACTAGATTTAAACACATCAGATAACCTGAGAGAAACAATGATGTCACCTGATACAACTCAAACATCACATGATAGAATTTCTATTTAATTTGAATTTAGGTTACTATTTTCATTAACGGTGAAGAAATTATCCGTATGATATCAGATCTCACATTACAAGTCTTTCAATAACCGCAAGTGACATTCATATGAATACAGTCTCTCTGCAGCCCTGCAGTTTCTGGAGGTATACGTCTTTGAAAGTCCATGCTGCTGGTATGTGTTATGTGCTAGCTAGTGCTCTTCTAGTGTAAACCTCCAGTCTTGTTAGCTGCGTCCATTCAGTAGAACTTTTAACTCGAGTTTGTGAAACAGATGTGAATCTAATAAGCAGCCTGTAAGATGCAATTTGTAAGCAGCTGCTAAGCTTCCAGTCTCCCTGAACTCCTAAAAGCCGAGATCTGCTTTGGTGTGTGACAAATGGCGCACCTTTAATGAGGGAGCTATGTTTACTCCTCTTCTGTGTAGGCAGGTAAAAGCGGTGGGCAATGAATTTTCATACCACCATGTGGCTTTCTAGATAAAATGCTTCACAATGTTCATTCTCTAACGATATTTCTTTTGAAGAATATTTTGATCCCTGAGAAATGTGGAGATGAAAGGGTCATGCCTAAGGACATCCGCCAAGATTTGGATTGCGCTTCATAATAGTAATCAAGACCAAAACGCTGCTGCCAGCCGGGATCTAAGAGGACACTTACAGTGCAAATAAGCTATAAAACCTAATGACTGCTGATAAAAGTGGCAGAAAAGCAATAGGCAACAGAATAGATATGATTGCTGCCATTGAGTTATAATCCATGCAGGAAGCATTAGTATAGAATAGACCATTTTTTCTGGTCTTGCCTAGGTGTTACTGAAGGTAGCTCTCTGGGACTATATAGTAAAATGTACTGAAAAGACATTGTGCTGCTTGCCCAGCACATGACCCTGTATGGTGATTACTTTCCATGTAAACACATACATGTGGTAGTAGACATTTTAAATCCTCAATGTCCTGAAACTGTCACTGAGCGCTGGGTCTTGGCACCAATGGAGTATTTTATTCTCTGGGTATTCACCTCGGCTTGCTCTCTCCCTCCAACCAAGAGGTAACTCACAGCTGACAAAGACCATAAAAATACCTACACACACCTCCCCCTCCCCTTTTAACTTGGGAGAGGAGGGGGAAGGTATACAACCCAGGTAGAAATAGACCATTTAGAAAGCTGTAGGAATTTCTAGAAAAATGTGGATGGTCCCTGCACTGGAAACTTCAAGATAAGGGGTGCCACATGCAGCCTTCAGTACCCCTCACAGCCCCTAACCATCAGGGCAAAAAGATGCTTTGTCTCTATCCACATACTAAATAAAGTAATATTTATATTTTCATGACTGCATTTAACTACTGGCACGGTTATGGTGGGCACTGTATGGCTGGCACCACAATGGTGAGCACTGTATGGCTGGCACTGTTATGGTGGGCTCTGTATGGCTGGCTCTGTTATGGTGGTCATTGTATGGTGGGAATTATAGGGCTGTATAAACTATTTTAAGCAACCTAAATGAGCAATCCAGTAAAAACTGTTTATGTATTCTCTTTAGATTTCTTCATCAAAGGAGTATTTATTTCTGATATAATCATGACATAACCGTAAGCTATACCATGAAAATGTCTGACAGGTTCTATGATGGGAAGGAGATTACTTGGAGACGAGGCGATATATGTGTGCTGTTCTCTCTAGTTATACAGCTATTTCTGTAACCCCGAAAGACTACAATAGGCACCTCATTTATTCTTTTTCTGGAGGACAGAGCAAGGACCCCACATTGTGATCTCCAGCAGTCCCTAAAGTGGAGCTACACCCTCTCAACCATTTTGGGTATTTTCAATTGAAGTGCCATAAAGATCCCTCTAACATTTACTGGGGCCCCTGGCAGAGGCACAACATGACAGAGTGGCTCTTGGAACAGAAAATGTTGTGCATTATAGAAGAGGCTAGAAGACCTAGCTTCTGGTAAACGGAGTGATGAAAGCAGACAAAATGACTTTATCATACTAAGAAACCAAGTAATGTGCCTACAGAAACTAGCCATCCACATAGTTACAGGGACAGTCCTTTGTGACACTCCGCATGTCAATTCTTTCTGTGAATTTATACTGCAGATCTCAACTTTTGCCATGTACTTTTGCCACAGCAACTCTACCACTAAGGCCGTGTTCACACGGCTTATTCTCGACGGATTTGTGAGCCGTATTGAGCTCACAAATCCGCCGTGAATAAGAGGCGTGACGGGGGTGGGGCCGGAGCGCGGCGTGGGCGCCGCTCCCTGTCCCCATAGACAATGCATTATCTACGGCATGTACGCGCCGTAAATAATGTGCATGTCACTTTCTCCCCGCCCGGCGGATTCGCTGAGCGGTGAGGAGCGACGGAATCCACTGTTCTCTATGAGAGCAGTGGATTACCGTAATGACTCCGACGGATTGGCGCCGTACTGCAGCACAAATCCGGCGCGTAGTACGGCGCCAATCCGCGGCAAAATAAGCCGTGTGAACGAGGCCTAAATCCACATATAATATATGTAGATTTTTCCAAGGATTTGTCATAGTTTTTCTGAGGATTCTTAGAAAACTTAGAAACTCGCTTTAGGTATTAAGTGCAGTGTCGGACTGGAATGACCACCCCAAAGGTACTGCACTGTGCCTCTCCATTCTTTGTAGGTGGGAAAACTTGCAAAATTGCCAGTGTATGAAATACTTTCCTTGCATATCCTCTGTGGGTAGTTAAATAGACCCCCTGTAGATAAATATATGGGCCTCTTTAGGTAGGGCCCCTGTAGATTAATATATATACCCCTGTAGGTAGGTTTATAAACCACCTGTAGGTAATTATATAGGTCCTTTGTAGGTAGGTAGAACCCCTGTAGGTTTATAGACACCCTGTAGGTAGTTATATAGACCACACATAGTTAGGTAAAGACCCCTTTTAGGTAGATAGACCCTCTATAGCTAGGTATATAGACGCCCTGTAGGTATGTTTCTAAGCCCCCTTTAGGTATGTAGAGCCCCTGTAGACAGGTGCTCTCTTATTTAAAAAAAAATAATAATAAAATGTAAGAAGTTACTGTTCGCTTTTCCCCACTGAGCAGTTCGCACCAGGAGTTTGTGTTCGGCATTGGGGGCGTAACATCATCATACCAAGACGTTACTCCCTGCATCTCCCGGGTCAAAAGCCTATGGTGTAGGCCTAATGCTTTTGGCGTAGGAGACACAGCTACGCAGGCAGTATGATCTGTACATCATGCTGTGTGCACTGCTTAATATTGTAAGCCGAGGATGCGCATAAAGTTAGAAATTTGCCGCTGCGCCAACCAGGGGATTATCGGCTCCCGACTGGGCCACGAGCTCAGCGGCATGTTTCTAACTTTTTGCATGTCCTTACAGTAGTAAGTTTCCGTGTGCACGTTCTCAGGCTGCGCATAAAGTTAAAAAGTAGCCATACATGTGTCACTGACAATTCTTCTAGGCAGTGTCGGCACCAGGTTAGTTGGAGCCTTAAGCGCTTTTTTTTTTTTTTTTTTTTTAAACTGAAATGATTTAAATTTATATATTTGAAATTAACATATTTATTATCAGTTGCACAAAATAATTACACATAGTTTCTAAAATCTTGGTCGTATTCAATTGAAATTGTTTACAAATCCTACGCGACACTGATAAGCAGAAGCAAGTTTTGATAAGTTTCAGTGTAGAAACCTTTCCCAATTGCTGCTGATCCTGAAAATGTTAGAAGTTCTGGAAACAACAAAAAATTAGGTCGACCAATTTTTGTCATACTGTACTGAGAGATACTTCTTGTGGTGGCATACATTTTGAAGTCTTCAAGCTATTGCTTGATGTTCACTGAGCAATCCTTTGTATCAATATCTATGTTGGAATTATGCATCAAAGACTTTTCTTGCAAAATAAGACTTAAAGTTATCTAGGTGTAAGAAATATATAGTTAGAGAAAAAATATATTTCATTAATGACAAGATAACAGATCTATGATCATCGTGAGTCCTTACCGAGGTCCTTACTTTTAATCTTAACGAATCTAGATTCAGAAATACTTTGAAGATTGTAAAATAAATATATTTTTCTTATATAAAGGATCATAACATAACATTGTTACAAGTTACTAAACATAGTACTTTACCCTTGAGTGTCTTGTGTGTAGAATGTAAAATAGGAACCCTCCTTTCATTCAGATACCAGAGTTAGGCCTCAATGGCTTCCCTCATGGCCAGCACATGGCCTCCTCACCACATGGGTCTTTCCAAGGTCTGTTGGCTCCGCCCCCGGGTTCCACCCCTGGCTTCCCGACACCCCTTCCTTATATACACTTCTCCGTGTGGGTGTGTCTCTCAATTGGCTCAGGCATTACTACAAACCATATGTGGAATACAGCTAAATATATTAGGTTCAACCTCTTCTGATGTCATTGGCCCTAAACCAGTTTTGACCAGCTCTTCACCAACCTTCAAAATAGCAATGCCAGCCACTTTTAAAAATAGTATTTGTGCATGTGTGTGCAGGTGACTGTATTTTAACCCTTTGTGTACCCATATGACCACATCTTATAATTACTGTACATTTTATTGGAAATACCTTTTAACACTAGGGGCGACATGTATGATCGGGCTTTACGCCTGTTTTTTGGCGGATACTGCGCCTCGCTGCCCAACTCCCCATGTCGGGGCTGCAGTGTTGGGCGCAGCGTTCGCCGCTGGCAGCTGCGCCCCGCGGGTAGGGGTGGGCACGGGGCGCGGTGGGGGTGCGGGGGAGGCGTTCCGGGGTGGGACGCGGCGCGCTCAAAAACTCCGAGGCATGAACGATCGCGAGTCGGCAAAGCGAGGCGCAGTGCAGCACTCGGCAGCTCCAACAGGCAGACCTGGTTTATTTTGGTCTAAATGCTCTGGCGGCGGCGAAGTGAAGCATGATCGGAACATGCGAGGACGCAGATAGAAGATCGCGACAGAAGTCTCGGCGCTCCGCTCCGTGCAGCAGGAGTATGAATCTGAAAAAATCGCCTTTATAAAGGTGGAAAACAGTGTCAGAAAAGAGCTGAACGTAAAAAATAAACATAATTTAAAAAAAAAATCACTTTCCAAAAATCTAGACCGGCGCAATATTAAGAAATCGGATATTGGAAATTGCCGGGAAATACAGTAATTCAAATTCTGAAAGCTATTCTCATTGGTCGGCATAAACCGGCCAATCAGAATAAGAGCGACAGTGAACCCTTAAAACCTCTGGAGACCGATTGACCAATCAGAATCAACGCCGGGACAGTTAAAAATATAGTAAAAAATGCAGAAAAGAGTGATTGGTTGAGCTAGCGGGGCTTGGCTAGCTCAGCCAATCAGAATAGGAGCGAAAAGACCCATTATAGCCTATGGAGAATTTTGACCCAATCAAAATCCAAGGCGGGACAGTTCAAATACAGTAAAAAGGCAGAAAAGAGCTGATTGGTTAATGCGGCGGGGGCTTGGCTATCCCAGCCAATCAGAGCGGAGCTACTTCTCCCATTGTAGTCTATGGAGAGATGGGCGCAATGCAATCTCGCCGCTCAGCGCCGTGCGCATGGAGTATAATAAAAAAAATTTTTTTATTATAGTGAAAACATTATCAGATAAAGCAGCTGAAAACCTTCTTTAAAAATAAAGCACTTAAATCCCTAACAACGCGTTTGTCGCCGAGACCGGCGCTACATAAGGAATTGCAATAGAGAGAATTGCTCGGGGAAATACAGTAATTCAAATTGTTTAAGCTCTTCTCATTGGTTGCATAAACAGCCAATCAGAATAGGAGTGACAGTGTCCCATTAAAACCTAGGAAGAACTATTGACCAATCAGAATAGGAGCGACAGTGTCCCCTTAAAACCTATGGAGAACTATTGACCAATCAGAATAGAGCGAAAAACCATTATATCCTAATTTGCAATAAATCATGACGTTCAAAATACAGTTATACAAAAAGAGCTATTGCTAGTAACGGGGTTTTCCATCAATAGAGCGCGAGCTACTATCCATGATCATATGGAAGAGCGAAAGATAAATCTGTGCCATATTATTATTAAATAATCATTTTTTTAGTGTAATCATTTCATATTAAAATTCGTAAATTTATAGTTAAACCTGACACGTTCTGTGAGTGGTTATAAATTGATAATCAGCCATGTACATTGTTTTATTTCAGATTGCATTAGAACAACATAGGGGACGGTCGCTCTATCCCATTGGAGTCCAAATAACCGGCCCATTTTTGAAAATTACCAATCACAGAGCGGCGCTCAGAATTTCTATTTCCCATAAACTAGGAGAAAGTAGCTCGGCTCTGATTGGCTAAGCTGGACGAGCCCCTGCTAGCTCAACCAATCAGCTCGTTTCTGCATTTTACTGTATTTTGAACAGTCCGCGCCTGTGGAATATGATTGGGCACTTTTTGCCATTGGTTATAATGGAGTCCTTGGGTCGCTCATCTGATAGTCAATCCCTCCATTAGGATATAATGGGTCCATGTCGCATACCTATTCTGATTGGCGGAACAAAACCACAATCAGAAGAGCTTAAACAATTTAGAAATACTGTATTTCTTTAGGCGATTCTTCTCTATGCCATGCTAATGTAGCCGGTGCACGAAAATATAGAAATCAACATGATTTTTTTGATGTAATATTTTTTTTCGTTACCCCCATATTATTATTCATTTTATATAAAACATCGGGACAACTTCTGTAGTCTTATCATTTGTTTTTCGGCCATGTACGTTTTATTTCAGATTGAAATTAGAAAACCCATAGGAGCGTCGCTCGCTCTTCCATTGGTCCAAATAACGGCGCCTCTTTTAACTTAGCCAATCACAGAGCGCGCTCAGAATTTCTTTTCCCCATAGAACTCTAGGAGAAAGTAGCTCGCGCTCTGATTGGCTAAGCTGGATGAGCCCTGCTAGCTCAACCAATCAGTCGTTTCTGCATTTTTTACTGTATTTTGAACTGATCCGCCTTGGAATATGATTGGTCAATTTTTCTCCATTGGTTATAATGGGTCTTTGTCGCTCCTATTCTGATAGGTCAATTCTCCTCCATAGGATATAATGGGCCACTGTCGCTCCTATTCTGATTGGTCGGCATAAACCAGCCAATCAGAAGAGCTTAAACAATTTGAATTACTGTCTTTCCCGGCGATTCTCTCTATTGCAATTCCCTATGTAGCGCCGGTCTCGGCGACCAACGCGTTGTTCGGGGTTTTAACTGATTTATTTTTAGAGAATGTTTTAGCTCTTTATCTGATAATGTTTTACACTTAATCAAAATTATTTTTTTATTCATACTCTATGCCGCACGGCGCTGAGCGCCGAGATTTCAGTGCGCCGCTCTCTCCATAGACTACAATGGGAGAAGTAGCTCGCGCTCTGATTGGCTGGGATAGCCAAGCCACCGCTAGCTCAGCCAATCAACTCTTTTCTGTATTTTTACTGTATTTTGAACTGTCCCGCCTTGGATTTTGATTGGTCATAACTTCTCCATAGGATATAATGGGTCTTTGTCGCTCCTATTCTGATTGGTCAATAGGTTTTAATGGGACACTGTCGCTCCTATTCTGATTGGCTAGTTTATGCCGACCAATGAGAAGAGCTTAAACAATTTGAATTACTGTATTTCCCGGCAATTCTCTCTATTGCAATTCCTTATGTAGCGCCGGTCTCGGCGACAAACGCGTTGTTAGGGATTTTATTGATGTATGTTTAAAGAAGGTTTCAGCACTTTATCTGATAATGTTTTACACTTAATAAAAATTATTTTTTTAGTCATACTCCATGCCGCACGGCGCTGAGAGCCGTGATTGCATGGCGCCGATCTCTCCCTAGACTACAATGGGAGAAGTAGCTCGCTCTCTGATTGGCTTGGATAGCCAAGCCCCCCCTAGCTCAACCAATCAGCTCTATTCTGCATTTTTGCTGTATTTTGAACTGTCCCGCCGTGGATTCTGATTGGTCAATAGTTCTTCATAGGTTTTAATGGGTCTTTGTCGCTCCTATTCTGATTGGTTGAGCTAGCCAAGCCCCCGCTAGCTCAACCAATCAGCTCTTTTCTGCATTTTTACTGTATTTTGAACTGTCCCGACTTTGATTCTGATTGGTCAATAGTTCTCCATAGGTTTTAATGGTTCACTGTCGCTCCTATTCTGATTGGCCGGTTTATGCCGACCAATGAGAATAGCTTTCAGAATTTGAATTACTGTATTTCCCGCTAATTTCCTATATCCTAATTCTTGAATTAGGATAGTGGACAGTGATTTTGTTTTATGTATTTTTTATTTTTAAGGTTTCAGCTCTTTTTCTGAGAATGTTTTCTGCCTTGATAAAGGCGATTTTGGATTCATACTCGCACCGACATGTGGAATGATTTCTCGGTGTTCTCCAGCCTGGCTCGCATCGGAACAGATTTTCGGCGCAGTCCCGCACGGCGCCTAAGTCCCGCACTGCGCCCATGTCCTCGCACTGTGCCCCACACCCTGGCGAAGCGCAGGGAACTTTTCCCCGCATGTACGAGTGCACCTCCTCGGACGGCGAATCTTCGGCGCTGCGCCGCACTGCGCCTCAGTCCCCGCACTGTGCCCCACACACTGGCGAAGCCCGGCGGACTTTACATAGGATGTATGAGCGCGCCCCGGCCTCGACATAAATCAGGCGCAGATTTCACCGGAAAACTAGTGGAAAAGCTCGCCCCGACCCGGCGAGCTTCATACATGTCGCCCTAGATCTCTGACATATGGGTGGCGAGAGAAGATGACAAGGCACATATGCAAAGTTCATATATAGATTTTTGGCTTAAAGGGGTTTTGCCACAAAGTGAGTTGCTTTCCTCTTATCTGGCTCAGGAGAAAATATAAACAAATCATGAACGCTGCAGAGGGGAAAGGGAGGGGGCTGTGCAGCGAGGAGCACAGAGAGAGAAATAAGGGAGCGTCTGCAATGTTCACTCAAATAATAACATTACAACCAATGGATTGTCTATACTGCCTAAAGCCTCATATACTGCACTTTCTCCACAGTCCCTTTGAAGCTCATTCATGTTCCCAGTCATCAGATAAGAAGTGCAGACAACACAAGCGCGGCCTGTTAGCTCTCCTGGTCGTGTTTAATGCAAACTTTTATACTGATGCCTCTACCCTGTGTCTCTACCCTGTGTCAGTCACTGCACTGGTTGCCCATTCAGTACAGGATACAGTATAAACTCACCACTCTCACCCATAAAGCTCTCCACAACGCTGCCCGCCCTCCTCTACATCTCCTCCCTCATCTCTGTCTACCACCCAACCCGCTATCTCCGCTCTGCTGCTGATATCAGGGTGCACTCATCAATCATCTGAACCTCCCATGCCCGTCTCCAAGATGTCACACGTGCGGCACCAATTCTCTGGAATATGCTACTGCGGGCGATCAGGCACATCACACCCTCACAGTTAGAGCCTAAATCATCTTCTCGTCTGCCACCCAACTGCTATTATATTATATTATTAATTTATTTTGAGGCCCTGATCCAAGCGCTGTACATCAGTTTCATACTACATGGTCAAACAATAAAGGGACAATACTAACTAACAATGACAGAAGAGAGTCCCTGCCCTGAGGCTTACACTCTATCACACACATCTGTCACTCCCTGCACTTGGGCACTCACAGGCACTTATCTGTATATAGATGTACAGTCAGGGTGGCAGGTTCATCCATTTTTCATGTAAACCACCCCCTATTTATGTAACATGGCCGGACCATTGTAAACTTGGCACTGCTTACCGTATGTTTCACCCATACACCCTAATAGATTGTAAGCTCTCACGAGCAGGGCCCTCACACCTTGTGTCTCATTTGTAAGTACTTTTAATGTGTAATGACTGTATGTTTACCCTTGAATTTGTAAAGTGCTGCGGAATATGTTGGCGCTATAGAAATAAAGATTATTATTATTTAAGTAACTAAGGGCTTGTAAAGAAAGCTGTAGCTCTCACAGGCTTCAATTTTTTGTAATCGCATATATTTAGAAAAGTGATTAAATACCCATTTTGGAGGATCCCACGTCAACATTACATTGTGGTAAAACCCCTTTAAAGTTAGGCTAGGTTATTTTTTTGTTAGAGATAGGTTAATATTCTGATAAGATTTTGTGGTTAACAAGATTGTTATTTTATGAATATTGTATGTAGAAAATTCATGACACTGTTATACATGTCCACTACTATATATCTGTATGGATTGATTTTATGTCAATAAAATGTTGTTAAAAAAAAAAAAGACTTTTAAGAAGGGTGGCTTGATTTTTATGTCACATTATGTTTTGTGCCCTAGGCAGTTGCCTAGTATCCCTTAATGGTAGCGCCAACCCTGTGCCCAGGACTAAAGTTTTCAAGTATAGGTTTACTTTTAATCATTGATTTACATTTAAAATGGAGGTGTAAACTAAATCTAAAAAAGAAAATAAAGTATAGTTCACTGCTATGATGTAACACTTTTATAGGCATTTGGGCATTAAACATAAGTGTTAGTCCTATCTCAGGAGCTAGACAGTGTGCCTAGAAACTTACTGCTGACACCTAACTTTTCCTTACTTTGCTTTCTTTTGATATCTATGACTATAACTGTCGTTATTTGGTTACTATAAAAAATGGCTCTTTAAAGGAGTAGTCCACTTTAATTTTTTATGTTTTTTATTGTTAATATACTGCTGCTCATTTAAGATAAAAAAGCTATACTTCTATCCAGTACTGTGCTATCCTAACACATCACTAATCTTGTGTTTTCTTCTTGCTCCTCCTCAGGGGCTGCTGCTGCTGTTTGGCTGCAGTTATCATGTGCTGGTGCCTGACTTCACTATTCAGACAGCTGTTTATGTCAGGCAGTAGCATATAACCATGGCGGCAGTGGTGATATCCCTGTTCAAAAGATGCATAAAAAAAACCCAAAGACTGGCAAATCGTGAAGACGGGGCAGTGCCAGATCTGAGCTTAAGGGAGAAGTGAGTAGAACTTTTTTATTTTAATTGGGAAGCAGTATTGGAAAAATCATCTCTTGGTTATTTTCTGAACCCCCATAGAAATGAATGGGTGAGAGCAGCACGAGCCTAGGCCATCTTCCCATTCATAGAGGTCGACCTCTTAGCAATAAGTGGCTTTGTGGGAACACCCCATTTAAAGGGGTTTTCTCATCAGTTTGTTTCACATAATCTGCTCTTCACACCCAACTTCAGGATCCCACTTAGTGTTCAGACTGTGGGCGATTTTACATTAATAACTGACCTTTCAATTTGTTGCAGAGTCTTTTACAGAGCTCTAAGAGTTTAAAGTAAGAAACCTAAACAAGCTGCTGATAAGATACATCAGGGAGTGATGTCATCATCCTGGCCAGGGCTGAAGAGAGAGGTGGTCAGTAACCTAACTAAGCTTGTGTACATAAGCAGGAGATAAGAACTGCTTTAGCTCTGAAATGAAGAAAAATCAGAACAGCAATGTATTTGGTAATAATCATTATTTACCTTTGCCTATAAGTTTAAAGCTAATCAATGTGAAAGGAACACCCCTTTAAGACTGAAAAAGCTGTAACATTTAGCGTACCCATTGGTGTATCTGTCACGAAGTGTGATCGTGTTTGCCTATCCTAGGGCCACCATCATTTACCTCTCCCTACACCTGCTCCACTCTGTCCTCTGGCCGCTGGGTGGTGTGCGAGTCCCCGCTTCCTTGGGCACATGGACGCCTGCTCTCTGAGACTTAAATCCCACCGCTGATTGAATAATCACCAGGCACTGCTGATCCTTTATTACCTCCTTTCCTCTACGTGTCCTTGCCAGTTGTTGGTGTGTTTTATCATGAGAGACTAATGTGGTGTTTAGTGTTCTTCCATGTACTGACCCTATGGCTTGGACTTTGACCTTGTTTGTATGCTGCCTGCCCTGACCTCATTGCCCAGACTTGACTACGCCTCTGCCTGACCCCTTTGTACTACGTTGCACCTCAGATATCACTGTGAGTTGTCACATCAGGGGTAGCGACCTGGCAGTCTCCCGCAGCAAAGCCCAACCGTCTTTGTGGCAGGTGCTGGTGAAGAAGCGGGGGCCTCTTTAGACGCCATTCCAGCCACTTGTGCCACAGTAGCTCCTTTGTGAGATCAGACCACACAAGCTAGCCTCCACTCTCCATGAGCATCAATGACCCTTGGGCACCCATCACACTGTCCCTGATAACCAGTTGTCATTCATTAGATCACCTATGGCAGGTACTAACCAGTGCATACTGTAACATCCCGCAAGACCTGCGGTTTTGGAGATGCTCTAACCCAGCTGTCTAGCCATCACAATTTGGCACTTCACATGTTTGCTTAAATCCTTACACTTGCTTATTTTTCTGCTTTCAACACACAAACTTCAAGAACTGTTAACTTGCTGCTTAATATATCCCAGTCCTTGACAGGTGCCAGCAAATTGTAAGCACAATAGACTGACTTTCTTTGACAAAACTAGAGGAAGGGCTTTTAAATGAATTTAAATAAAATTTCTACAGTACTTCTGTTACATAGATGTAATAATTTAGATTATTTTCTAAATTACTATTAAAAGACAAATAAATGTCATCCAACAATCATACTTATTGTTAGCTGCTTACAAGTTTCCTTAGCACAATCTATATCATGCAAACCTCAATTTACCATAAAGTTACAAGCCATCCAGAAAAATCTGGGATGTAGCCCAAAACATAAAGCCCTACAACCATATTCTAAGCCTTACGGTTCGGTTGTAGCTGGGCTGTGGAGTCGGAGTCGGTGCCTATTTTGCAGGATTCGGAGTCGTCATAAAATGGACCGACTCCGACTCCCAAAATATATAATAAGTTGGTCCAGTTAGTTCGATGCAAAGAGCAAGAGGAATTGGGACCGGCCAGTGCTACTGCTCCCATATCTTCAGCCTTATCACATGAGGAGTGTAATTGATGACATGGAGCAGGCAAAGCGCTGCCCCAGGGGAAAAGATTCCGATCCCATGACAAACAAATTTCAGCAAAATTTTTCACCTGCTTTCAAAGAAGTAGAAGAGTTCAACCATTCATCAAAACTGACTGTGGCTGAGGCAATTCCTTTATACCCTGACATTGTTAGAGATGTTGCCCCTGTGGTCACCGCTTTGCCCCCCAACCCAAGTTAGTGTAGAGAGGCCGTTCTCTAGCCTGGAAATAATGAGATCAGATGTGAGGTCATGTATGCAGGATCTGATGGAGGCAATACTATTTCTCAGAACAAATTCAGAGACTCCACAAATGTTCCTGCAGTGTTTTGCATATTTACAGTTTTTTTGCGTTCTAAAGTCATATCCAATTAATATATTTTACGTTGACAAGCAAAATGGTAACAATGTTTTGAATTTGTGATTTTCAGGCTCCATATCTCTCCATCCACTACAGCTTTGTACATGAGGCTACTGTAATTTTATATAGTCATCTTACATATCTTATACATAAATTTGACTTGCAAGTATTTAGCATCTGCTTAGTTCTGCAGAGTCTTTCCTGTAACTGCATTGTTACTGTTTTGCTACTAAAAATCAAAATGTTAATTTGTATTATTTTGTTAGTATTTGGGAAATCCACCTTTTGGTTTTCAATACTGCCTGAATCCTTCTGGGCTCTGGATCAGATTCAAGCATATCTTGACCAAAATCTGATCCCCGGTCTCTTCTACACATTTCCAATGTTGGTGAATTCTGGACTTGGATACAAATACAGCTTTTTCTTCAACTCTACCCACAAGTGTTCAAAAGATCAAAACATTGTTACCCTTTTGCTTGTCAGTATCTGTTCTACCTAAATAGCTTGATGATTGTATCATAAGGTGATAAACAGCCTGATGTTACCATTTTACTGCAGTAAAGTTATCACTTAAACATGCGCCATGTATGAGGGAGTCGGATTCGGGAGTCGGAGGTTTGGGAAATTGAGGAGTCGGAGTCGGGGCTTTGGCTTGCCAACTCCACAGCCCTGGATTGTAGGACTTCTTTTTATGTTTTTGGGTGACCTAGAGTCTGTACTCTTATCAAAGGGAGGAGAATAAAGAAGAGAACATGGTAAACAACATCTATATTATGGTGCCTTGCCAAATTAAGCTTAGCTACATCTGGATACAGGAGAAGCTGGCTAGAATAGAATGGTGTCAGAGCATTGCTGTGTTGGACTGGTCTCCAGCTATGCATTCTAACCCAGAGAGCCCATGTTACACATTCTCTATAGAAAGCCCCTACAAAAGGCAAGTCAGCCGCAGAACTGGACCATGGGGCAATGAAAGAAGGTGGCCTGTTTTCCATCATGTGGACATTATTTTGACACATACCACCAATCTAAACAAAGTAGGACAGCGGCCCCCAACCTTTTTTCCACCAGGGACTTGTTTTATGCACAGTAATTTTTCCACGGCCCAGTGGGGGTGAAGGGTAGGTTTATTAGGGGCAGGGTGATGGAGGGGGTTGGATGTGTAAGCTATGTTCACATGGCGTAATTGTGGCGCGTACAGTACGGCCACAATTACGCCAGGTGATTTGGGAGTCTCGCTGATCAGCGCATACTACCACGGCGTGGGGGGCGGCAGCCCGCCGGATCCAATGACAAGCATTACTCGCGGCGTGTATTTGCCGCAAGTAATTGACATGTCACTTATCTCCCCGCTCGTACAATGCGATCGGATAGTACGAGCGGGACGAGGAGGCGTAATCCATCGTTCTATATGAGAACTATGCGTTACCGTAATTTCGGCGCACAAATAAGACGTGAAATGCGCGCTGAAATTTGCCTGTGTGAACATACCCTTAGAAAAAAAACAAACAAACACAATAAACTATATACTCTGTCATTTAGGGGTATAGCATGAGATAACCAGTATTTTATAACTGCAGACTGATTGTCAGCAGTATTATATTAATAATGCTGACCCACAGAGCTGACAATCAGTCTGCAGTAATGTTGATCAGCTCTGTGGGTCAGCATTATACATATCCATATGTAATCAGCTCTATAATTATAAAGATATATGCCCCCTGTAGTCATTAGAGATAGATATATGCCCCCTGTAGTCATTAGAGATAGATATATGCCCCCTGTAGTCATTAGAGATAGATATATGCCCCCTGTAGTCATTAGAGATAGATATATGCCCCCTGTAGTCATTAGAGAGATATATGCCCCTGTAGTCAATATAGAGAGATATTCCCCTTGTAGTCATTATAGAGATATATACATGCTGCCGGTAAATAGCCAGGCTAGCTAAAAAAGAAAAAAACTTACCTTTCCCAATCCCCTGCAGAGCTGCTGCCTCCAGAAGCCAGCCTCCGGGGAGACCCAGCGGCGCAGAAAGTGGGATAACACTGCTGCATCGCACCCCCTGTGCTGCTGATGTGTAGATACAATTCTCAGTGAGCGCCGTATCTACAACGATGGGGAAAGCAGGGACGGTAATGAACTGCTACTGCTTTCTCTCTAGCGAAGCAGCTGCACAGTCTGTGTGCAGCTGCTAACTCTGTGCGGCCGGATTACAACAGCCGTGCAGAGTAGATGCCGACCACCTGGACTAAAGTTAACGTGCGGTCGGCATCTTTTGTAGCCGGGGGTCGCGGACCGGCAGAGCATGTACCACGGCCCGGTGCCAGTCTGATGTAGAAAACTAAGATTGACCCTTGGCAATGGGGATTCCTAGTAGCAGTTGACTGTTTTAAGCAAATTTATACACCCTGCGACACTGCTGAATTTGCTCATATTCCTCAAATTATTCTAGAACAGTGCTGATTATATTTTAAGTTATCCCTTAACATTTTTCTGAAATAAATTGAGAAATAAGAGCATTGTTTTGAAACAATTTGAGGAAAGAGTTCAAGTTTTAACTTATTTAGAAAGTTTGTATTGTATGTAGGGCCACCATCAAGCGCAGCGCTGGCAGTACTGCTGTCATGGATCTGGGTTAGTTATTTTATCTTTTTTAAAAAAAGGGGGGGGGGGTCTGCTGCCACCCCTACCTGCCTCCAGCAGGTGTATTCATTCATTCAGTGGGGGTAGTAAATAATTTTAGGAAACGTGATATGGTGCAGGGAGGCAAGATGCCTATTTGAGGCCCTAAAATTCCCAATGACAGATTCTGTAATAGCAATCAGTGGGATCATGCATGTTTTATGTTGAACTGTAATCTTTAGCTGAATTCTGTTGTCGCTGCAAAATTTACTTTTATCCAGTTTATAATAGTAGAGGTGAACAACAACAAAACATGCATTCAGATAATAATTGAATATTGTATGGCTTGCTGTACTATGAGATCCACTCTGATTCAGTGTCTGTCAAGTTCCCTTTTCATGGTGACATTATGTGATTTATTGTATAGAGTCGGCACTGTTTTTCTTATCCGGGTCCTTCTAATGTGGGGCCGGGGGAAAGTAATCTCATGTTATGCAGGCTTTTTCTTGATAAAGAATAAGATAATAAGTTGATTTCACAGTCTTTTACATGACCAATTGCAAAGATGTTTGTAAAAAAAGCAAGTATGAAAGGTCTATTGGGTCTAGTTATTAACCTCATTTAATGCCTTTTCAGTGCCACACTTTTTTTTTTTTTTAAAGTTAATGTGTCATCAAAAAAATCATTGTTTAAGTCCCATTTTTATGTTAAACACATTTTTTAGGAATTTTTGGTTGCTTTTTTTTCATATCACTTTCAATATTTTTTAATAATTCTTGAGTCTTGCAGTTTTCACTTTGGCCACGTTTCACTGCTTTAACAGCAGTCTGAGAGATGCTTTACAGTAGCTTCATGCACATAGGAGACAAGACTGACTCCGTCCCATTGACTTCAATAGGTGAGTTTTATAGTCATGCTCTGTGACCTTGGAAGAAGTCACTGTGCAGGGAGGTGAAAGGGTAAACTGTGACTATCTCCGCTTGTGACTGGTGGATCCTGTGTTATCTATTCACACTGGTGTCTCCTTTCAGTTTGACCATCTTTGTGCTGATAATGAGCAAACAACTGAGAATCTTTCTCTAAAGAACAGGAAGTGTCAGACTGTTAATGTTATTAGGCTAAGTGGCCAAAGTGAAAACTGCAGGACTTAAGAATTATTAAAAAAATATTGAAAGTTATATGGAAAATAAAAAAAAAATATTACAAAAATTCTTAAAAAATGTGTTTAACATAAAAAAGTGTGTTAAACAATAAGTCATTTTTGATGAAACATTCCCTTTAAGTGCTAGTAAATGTGAAGACACTCATACTCTTTTGGCATTTGGTGGGCCCATTGGGATGTTTGGTTGATTTTTATGTAATGTGCGTGTCCAGCTTTAATGGCAGGTGACTCACAAATAAGCACATTTTGAATCTGCACATAGTATCTAATCATGTCCTTGTTACATTTCTGATTATTATGAGAATTGCATTATGAGTAATGGTAGAAATTCATTTATTTTATTTTTCATATAAAATGTTGTCCTTGTGCAAATATATATGTGAACCCTACTCTGATTGGCATCCTTAAAATGAATGGAAGTTAGTCTATGGGCTTGGGGTGAAAATCTTTGTGTAAACCCTGCCTTTACACAAGGTAACCTGTACTGAAATGTGTTTGACACTTCTGCATCCCAAATTGGTGTTGAAAATGTCAAAAACAGTCCTAGGTGATAACATTATGAGTAAAATATGTTTGAAGTCTTAGCTGTAGAAATGATTAAACTGATATTTGCTGTCATCTTCCCTGTGATACCTGTTGTGCCATTGCTCCCCAAGACATTGCATGCCTCCAAGAGGTCACCAATTATCCTCTATATTTGGCTGATGAGTCAGTGTGGCTGCAATGTGTGGGAGTTTATGCACTTAAAAGCCCAAGGTGAGGTATATATATTGCATAATTTTACCAGTTAAAGATATAGATGTATAGATGTACATGTATACAGTTGAGTCACATTATTATGACCACGTCCTACTTTTGATGTTGGTAGCATGTCTGACTAGGTAAGTATATAAGGTATGAGGTAGGTTCTCTGCACACACATCCATCATTGCTGTCATGAGTAAAAGGGTGATTTATCAGAGTTAGGCTATGTTTGCACGGCTTAAAATGGGACATATTTCACCCCGTATTCCGCGCCTTACTGTGCTAAATACGGGTTGAAATACGTCCCATTTAGTACAATAAACCACATTTCTCATAGAGAACTATGGATTAGGTCTCCTCTCCCCGCTCGCACAATACGCCGAATACGCGCCGTGAATAATGAATAATGGCGTAATTGCGGGCGAAATACGTCTCCACAATTATTGCCGTGTGAACCCTGCCTTACAAGTTACAAAAAAGATAATCCACTTTAGGGCCAAGGATGGCAGTATTTCTGAAACTGTGCAGTAAACGGTTTGCATTGTGTTGTGGTAAAAGTGTATCAGGAGTGGACAAATGGCACTATTGCTAATAAGCGATGTGGAGACTGCAGAACACATGCCATTAATATGAAAGGTGAACGTCGGCAATGAAAATGCACACGGGGGTGGACTGACATGCCACAAAGGAGCAGCTCACCGCCAAAACGAATGAGGGGGCTATAAGAATACCGTCTAACATGCTTTTGTGTCCTGCATGAAAAGTGTATACCGCCAGCAGATATAGTCCTAATAGGACTATGTTTATTCTATTAAATTCTATCGGATGGCCATAGCTACATTGTGGTATCAGTTGGGGTATAATAGCCCAGCATAAAGAAAAATGAGGTGTGAACCCATCCTTAGTGAGCAAGGAGAAGCTTTGTGCCATCCTGTCAGGTCTGCAGAGCACATAGCTGTATATTTCACTCAGCAACTAACAGTGAGTCTTGTTGGCATTATGTTTTTTTTCTCGCTAAACGGTCTTACTTTTTCGGCATTTATATAAAAACCTCCATCACAAATGTCTCTAACAGGCATAGCTAGAAATAGGAGCTAGATGAACCAAAATGTTAGTCACCCCAGTAGAGCATGCACAGCCTGCAATATGGGAGCCTGAAGCAGCTTGGAAGAATGTTTCTGGCCCCTTATCATACATATTTTGTATTGCGGTTTTCTTTTTTTTGTTTTTGTTTCATACATTTATTCATGCAGTTTTTGTAAGAAAAAAGTGTGCATTGGGGAAAGAAATGCTTGAAAAAATACATACATTTAAGTAATAAAGACCTTGTTAACATGTCAGACAAATGTCCGCCATGGTTTCTTCGGCATATATTCGAAGTGACACTTTGGATTTCTGCTGAGGATTTTTACTTAACAGAGGTGGTATTCCCATCATATTCTGACTGTTGTGTGAACTTACACCAAGGGTATGTGCACATGGCGTGTTGAATACGTTTTTACAATATGTAAAACGTATCTAAATACGTACTGCAAAGTGTGGTATGTATTTGGATATGTTTTCTGGACTGCAAAAACGTATCCCTATTGTTTTATTTGGCTTCCAAATGCGTAAAACGGATCAAGAAGTGACATGTCACTACTTTGTACGGATCCATAAAACGCAATGCAGTAACATATGTATGTTGCATTGAAAAAAATGAAAACTAAATTGAACCTTGTTAAATACGCATTTGGGTGCATAATATATACCCAAATATGTATTTCACAAACTCCATGTGAACATATCCTCAGAGTGTTTGTACATGTTCAGATGTTCAGTGTAATCACAGTGTCCACTGACAAAAGTGCCTGCAATCAGAATGTGAGCAACAGACCTGGACTAAAGAAGAAGGTGATCTAGTGCTATGAAGTATGGTCTTGTACCTCACGTGGATGGCTTAGAAAGTGCGATGAGTGACTAATCATACCAGTCTGTACAGGGAGGCAAGAAGTATTTGATACACTGGAATTTGTGCTCGCTTTCCCACCTACAAAAAAGGGAGAGGTCTGTAATTTTTGTCGTAGGTACACTTCAACTGTGAGAGAGAGAATCTAAAAAGAAATCCAGTTATCTGTATTCTACAGGTTGATATCCATCCGGCAATACTAAACATGTAGTGTTTCCGTCATATTTTGGTACCGTAAAAAAAATTCCAAACATTTTCTATCTTTGAAATTCGCGCCGTGGCGCCATATTGTGCGACCAATAACTTTTTTGTACTAAAACCTACAGACGTCAGTGAGGGTGCATTTTTTGCGGACTGAAGTGTACTTTTTATTGCTAGCAGTTTGGAATGCATGTGACTTTTTTATCACTTTTATTCCAATTTTTAAAAGATGTGAAATGACCAAAAAAACGCAATTGGCATTTGGAATTTTTTTCTTCTCTGGTGTTCAAAGTACGGGATAAATTATATTATGTTTAATAGATCAGACTTTTTCGGACACGGCGACACCAAATATGTGTGACTATTATTTTATTTTTTTATTTGTAAAATAGAGAAAGGTACGTGATTTGAACTTTTAATACTTTTTAATTTTTTTTACACTTTAAAGCAATTTTTTTTTATTTGAGTACCCCTACGGCTCTTCACCACTAGAGGGCACAATTATTTATACAGCCTAATGCATTGTATATACAATGCATTAGGGTGTACAAAGATGGCGGTTTCCCCACTTCCTGCCTAGGGCCGGAAGTGGGGATATCGAAAACATGGCAGCGTTGGAAACCTTCACAAGGCTTCCAGCTGACATATTCAGCGATCGGGACGCAGCAATTTCACCGCTGATGTCCTGATTGCAGTGAGGAACGGTGTGCGGCACTGTTTCTCATTCACTTAGACGCCGCGCACACCCCCGCCCCCATTTGTAACTGACGGAAGTTAGCTGCAATTAGCCGCTAACACCCGGTGGCTGTTTAGCGGGATCGTGGCACAATCCCGTTTCAAAGCCGCTTAACGGCATCAGGACGTACCCATACATCCTGTGTAGTAAGGGGTTACTATTTGGTACAGAAACCCTTGTTTGCAATTACAGGGTCAAACGTTTCCTTTAGTTCTTGACCAAGTTTGCACACACTGCAGCAGAGATTTTGGCCCATTCTTCCATACAGATCTTTTCCAGATCTTTCAGGTTTTGGGGCTGTCACTGGGCTACATTGAGTTTCAGCTCCCTCCAAAGATTTTTGATAGGGTTGAGGGCTGGAGACTGGCTTGGACACTCCAGGAACTTGAAATCCTTCTTACTGAGCCACTCCTTAATTGCCCTGTGTGTTTCGGGTCATGTCCTGCTGGAAGACTCAGTTATGAGCCATCTTCAATGTTTTACTGAGGAAAGGAGGTTCTTGGCCAAAATCTCGCGTTACAGGCCCCCATCCATCCTCCCTTCAATAGCGTTCAGTTGTCCTGTCCCCTATGCAGAAAATCACCCCCAAAGTATGATGTTTCCACCCCCACGCTTTACAGTTGGGACAATGTTCTTAAGGTTGTACTCCTCCTTCTTCCAAACCAAAAAATTCTATTTTCCCCTCATCTAACCACACTACTTTCTCCCAATCCTCCTTTGCATTATCCAGATGATCATTGGCAAACTTCAAACGGGCCTGAACATGTGCTGGCTTGAGCAGGGGGACCTTGCGTGCCCTACAGGATTTTAATTCATGATGACACAGGATGTTACTAATGTTAATCTTTGAGACACTGGTCCCAGCTCTATTTAGGTCATTAACCAGGTCCTCCATTGTATTTGTGGACTGTTTCCTGACCTTTTCTCCGAATCATCCTTACCACACGAGATCTTGCATGCAGCCCCAAATCGAGGAAGATTGACAGTCATCTTGTATTTCTTCGATTCTCTAATAATTGCACCAACAGTTTTTGCCTTCACACCAAGCTGCTTGCCTTTTGCCCTGTAGCCCATCCCAGCCTTGTGCAGGTCTAAAATTTTGACCTTGGTGTCCTTATGACAACTCTTTGGTCTTGGCCATGGTGGAGAGGTTGGAGTGTGACTGATTGTGTGGACAGATGTCTTTTATACATGTGACGACTTCAAACAGGTGAAATTAATACAGGTAATGAGTGCAAACAAGCAGGGCTTCACCAGGTGCTTTCACACGGTGCGTTTTTGATGTGTTTTTTGGGCAGAAAGGCACAGAAATTAATTCTGTACATATCTGCACAAAAACACAGAAAACAACGTACTGTGGGAAAGCACCCTTAGGGTGCTTTCACACGGTGCATTTTTTGTGTAATAACACCCTGTAGCCAGATAGTTGCCCCTGTAGCCATGTAGTAGCCCACTGTAGCCATGTAGTAGCCCACTGTAGCCATGTAGTAGCCCCCTGTAGCCAGATAGTTGCTCCCTGTAGCCATGTAGTAGCCCACTGTAGCCATGTAGTAGCCCCATGTAGCCAGATAGTTGCTCCCTGTAGCCATGTAGTAGCCCACTGTAGCCATGTAGTAGCCCCCTGTAGCCAGATAGTTGTCCTCTATAGCTAATGATAATAAAATAAAAACTCACCTTCCCATGATCCCTGCAGCGCTGCCAGGTCCGGGAGCTGGTGACCAGTGCAAGTGGCGTGACGCTGCTGTGTATGAACAGCGCTGACTGAGCGCTGTACATACAGGGGAGGAGGCAGGAGGAGAACGTTTTTATAACGGCCGTGCAGTGTCAGAGGCTAATCGCCGGGCGAGTGAGGCGCGCGGCCGCGGCGCCCCCCTCTGGTGAGCGGAGCCCCGGTGATCGCCCGCCCCTAGGAACAGCCCTGCCTGTAGGTATTAGTACTATAACCTCCTGTATACTGGTCCTGTAGGTATTAGTACTATAACCTCCTGTATACTGGTCCTGTAGGTATTAGTACTATAACCTCCTGTATACTGGTCCTGTAGATAATAGTGCTATAACCTCCTGTATACTGGTCCTGTAGATAATAGTGCTATAACCTCCTGTGTACTGGTCCTGTAGATAATAGTACTATAACCTCCTGTATACTGGTCCTGTAGATAATAGCGCTATAACCCCATGTGTACTGGTCTTGTAGGTATTAGTATTATAACCTCCTGTATACTGGTCCTGTAGTTATTGGTACTATAACCTCCTGTATACTGGTCCTGTAGCTTTTTGGAGCGCCCTTTGGAGCTATTTTGGAGCGCCCTTGATTCCAGGCGTGTACATTTCAGGCGAGTAATTAATAAAACTGGGCCCAAAAAATTAAAAACA
>JAODAL010006963.1:0-129228 GCA_025379985.1 Phyllomedusa bahiana
GGTTCATCCCAAAACCTCCCTGGGGTATCGGTTTGGGGGAAATCAGGGCGCTAACCTAGGGGCTAAATTTACCCCCCCCCCCCCCCCCCCGTAAGGGAAAATACACTGCTGAACTAGAAAGGTGGAGAATTCCCCCCTTTTGGTCCATCAGGGGAAAGGTTTTGAAAAATTCTGATCAAGATGGTCAGTTTTGCGCGGCTGCTGTATCCCTGCAGAACATTCCCTTTTGCTACGCCACTTAGAGTTAAGAAGTTGAATAAACGCTTTTGGCAAAAATTTATTGGAGGGGCAAAACGATTTTAGGATAGCTACAAGAAGCTCACGATGGGAAAGTATCCCGGGGGGAGCCAACTCCAAATATTTGGCTATCAACTGGCAGCTATGTGGGGGCCCATGGTTACAAGATTGGATCGGAAAACAAAAATTTTATTCCCCAAATATGTTCTGGAGACTCAATTTGCTAGCCCTTTTGTTTAAATATACCTTCTACAACCTTCCGTTGAAATGGTTTCTGGTTTTGAGAGATACTTTGGCAACATGGCGTTTATGTAAGGAAAATGTTCAAGAGACCCATTATATCTCGAAATTTTCCGCTATGGGAACACCTGTGTTCAAGGCGGGGACAGAAAATAGACTATTCCTAGCTGGAAACAGAAAGGGATCAAAAACTTGGGGATGTCTTGTCTTCTCTCGGACGGCTCCCTGCTTAAATGGGGGGAAATTAGACAGTAAATTCGGTCTTGCCCTAACCATATTCTTCAAATAAACAAATAGAAAGTTTCTGTAGACCCATCAGCCCACTAAACCAAACAATCTTTAGGGAGACGGGGGAGTTCATGGAACTCTGCAAAAGGGTAGGTGGCGGGGAAAACACTATCTAGAATATACTTGACACTCCGAATAAGGACGTCGAGCACAGGAGGAGTCCTTTTCAAGAGCTGGGAATCCCATCTTTCAGACCGGATATTTCGCAGAAAAATACTAAAAGGTTTAACCTAGTGCGACAGGCGGGTCAGCAGCGAGCAATGGAGGGAGGTTTTATCTAGGTTTTGTTCACAAAGCCATCTATTTCATTTAATATCCATTTGGGAAATACAAAACCAGACTATCTCCAGGCCTGCCCGAAGTGTAACCTGGAAAAGGCAAACCTTTGCCACTGTATGTGGCTATGCCCAGCATTCAGGGATTTTGGAGACCCGGTTTGCCCAATACATAAAAGATGTGTGGCACATCTCAGTCACCAATAACCCACAGGGCTTACTTTTTCACTATACCACTAGGGAGTTGGATCAGGGCGAGGGGGAGGGCCCGTTAGTGACCCTAAAGGGGATTCACGTTATGCGGCGGAAAAAATGTATAAATTTCGACACTGGCTCCAACCGGAGGTCCCGGGAATAAAAAGACTTAGTGACTGTCTGAAACAGGCATTGTATATGGAAAAGCTGGAGGCTGAGAGAAATGTGGACAAAGATGCTAAAAATTTCATTAAAAAGTCGAAGCAATTTATTTCCACTCAATATGGGGACGAGGAGATCAAGGCTATTATGGATCCATTTAAATACTCAGAATACTATCTGCTAGAAAGTCTAAGAGGCACATTAGGGAATTTAGAGGTAGGGACTTAGCGACCACAGGAGTGAGGTACCGTCTGTTTGCGGAGGTGGTTTTGTGAGTTGGGTAGGGGTATAGGGGTATTTCAATAAAAAAGGAAAAAGGGGGAACAAAGCCGATTGGGAAGTATACTAAAAATCTGTGTTATGTAATTTATGCAATAGATGTATGATTCCTATGATGAACACTGTGATTGACAATTGTAAAAAAGTTTTTCTGACTTTGTTTCCACAAATAAAAACTTTATTAAAAAAAAAAAGATAAAGACGGAGTAATAGCTCTGAATTGTGCATTTCTTCTGTCATCCCTCCTGGAAATGTTTAAGTAAATTGACACCTGGGTTCTAATTCATTTTATCAGTATGGTTTGCTTCTCTGCAGTCTGACACTTTCCACATTGATGGACAGTGAATGTGCAGGTACTTGCTCCCCTGTGAGGGAAGGGTGAAAAAACAGTTGTCAATTTATAACAGAAGAATAACAGAAACAACACAAAGTAATGTTTGAAGCTATAGAATCATTATCTTATGAGGAATACAGGTATGTACTGTACAAACACGTCAGTCGAGCTGACAGATTCTGTTTAAGTGATACATATCATGATTACAATCAGCGTCTACATTGTTTGGCCACCTTGCTAATCCATACTTCACTTCTAAGAATTAGCAGATTAAAATGTATTTTTTACCTCTTCTATTATATATCCAATAGACAAGACCTCAAGGTAAAGAGACTTTAAATCCAGCAAGACTAAGTCCAATCCTTTATTAAACCATTAATACAGCAAACAGAGATAAATGAAAGCTGGTGTACGCTTACGCGTTTCTGACTCTGGGCCCTTGATCAAAGCTAATTACACTGTGTATCCTACCTAGTTAAAAACAAAAGTAGAAACAATAATCAGTAGTTAACCCCATAAGTGTCTAAACCTATACACTATGGAATACAGGAAAAAGAGGAGAAAATTGATACTGAGAAATACATACAAAACACATATAATACTTTAAATTTGAATGGTGATAAAGATAAAGATAATTTAAATCGCTCCTATAATTCAAACCTTTCGGGAACCTCGTCTCCATCTCCATTATCCTAAAGGCTTCTCATAATCTTTTTAAGCCAATCTCCTCCCCTTACCAGCTTTTCTACCCTTTCTACTCCAAAACATTGAAAAGAAGTAAGAGAACTGGCATGTAACTCCTCAAAATGTCATGTAACTCTGGATAATTGGGATTGTTTATTCTTAATACCTGTTAGGTGTTCCGCTATCTGTTGCTTCATTGTGCAGATAGTGCAGATAGAGGCTTGGCTAGTAAAGTTGCTGAGTGACCTATAGTTTTTCATCTCCTTGGGATACATTTGACTCCTCTATCTACAATTTGTGCTAACCATATGTACATTTTTAAAAACACTAACTAGATGAAAGTCTCTGCTACACATCATAGTAAATATAATTTCATTACTGATATTTTCCTTGGTATTGTTTTCTTTTATTAATAGAAAGGACTGTGTTTTCTCGTCTTTTCATATGCTGCTTGTAACAAACTTTGGGAGTGACCCCTCTTTTTTAGTCTTAAATCCAAAGTGGCACAGTCGCAACTGTTTGCCTGTTAAGTAGTGATGCCACTATTAGGTTTTCTGTATAATGTTGTATATACTCGCCCATCTTCTACAAGTTATCCAAGTTATATTCGAGCATACCACATGATCTAGCCCTTACAGCTGTACAATATTATCTAGAATGTCATAGCAGTTATACTGAAGGAATAAGATTTTTTATTTTAAACAGCTTGGATTTCCTGTTGAAAAAAATTACTTTAAATTTGACAACTGTTTTTATCTCCAGCTACAGTGGGGATAAAAAGTTTTTAGTCAGCCACCGATTGTGCAAGTTCTCCAACTTAAAAAGATGAGAGAGGCCTGTAATTAACATCATAGATATATCTCAACTATGAGAGACAAAATGAGAAAACATATCCAGAAAATCACTTTGTCTAATTTGGAGAGAATTTATTTGCAAATTATGGTGGAAAATAAGTATTTGGTCAATAACAAAAGTTAATCTCAATACTTTGTTATATATCCTTTGTTGGCAATGACAGAGCTCAAACGTTTTCTGTAAGTCTTCACAAGGTTGACACACACTGTTGCTGATATGTTGGCCCATTTCTCCATGCTGATCTCCTCTAGGGTAGTGATGTTTTGGGGCTGTCGCTGGGCAACACAGACTTTCAACTCCCTCCAAAGGTTTTCTATGGGGTTGAGATCTGGAGACTGGCTAAGCCACTCCAGGACCTTGAAATGCTTCTTATGAATCCACTCCTTCATTGCCCTGGCTGTGTGATTGGGATCATTGTCATGCTGAAAGACCCAGCCATGTTTCATCAATGCCCTTGCTGATGGAAGTAGGTTTGCACTCAAAATCTCACGATACATGGCCCCATTCATTCTTTCATGTATAAGGATCAGTCGTCCTGGTCCCTTTGCAGAGAAACAGCCCCAAAGCATGATGTTGCCACCACCATGCTTCACAGTAGATATGGTGTTCTTTGGATACAACTCAGCATTCTCTCTCCTTCAAACATGACGAGTTGTGTTTCTACCAAACAGTTCTACTTTGGTTTCATCTGACCATATGACATGAACTGAGGGGAGATGTAGAAGATGGGCGAGTATATACAACATTATACAGAAAACCTAATAGGGGCAACACTATTTTACAGGCAAACAGTTGACACTCACCACATACGGTGGCTGCCATTCCATCCGGAGAGTATATTAGAGCAAGAAGAGCTTGCTCTCTGGATAGTGATTTTGAGAAGGAAAAAGTTAATGTGATTTAAAAAAGAGGGGTTACTCCCGAAGTTTATTACAAGCAGTATATGAAAAGGTGAGAAAACAAATACAGTCCACTCTGTTAATAAAAGAAAACAATACCAGAAAAATATCAGTAATGAAATGATATTTACTATGATGTATAGAAGGGACTTTCATCTATTTAAAAAAGTTTTTTTTTTTTTAATTTACCTATTGTTAGACAGGATCCGTTATTAGCACAAATTGTAGATAGAGGAGAAGACTTCGAAATCAAACCTCTGATGCAGGTGAAAATCGGGCCTTAGTCTGTTTTTTATCTTTTAAATCCATTTGTCTATGGATTTGTGTATGGTTGCAGATACAGTATAGTCAGACTCGGACTGGCCCACGGGGAAGCAGGGAAAACCCTGGAGATCTCCTTGGCATTGCAGGACAGAGGTTGTTTTTTAGAGAGAGAGGCAGAGAAAGAGGCAGAGTGCAAGAATCATGTGTAGTCATGTACAGTAGATGTAGAATGGGCTTCAAAAAATCAACTGTACTAGGGAGCCCAGGGATCAACTCCACCGTTAGCCCCTAGACACTTCAGTCTAACACTGGATATGGCGCAGCTTAACCCATTTACTTGAATGAAGGCAAGTTATAATACTGGAAACCACTTTCTCTAAATCAAAAAACTCTTTTAATTCTCTACCCTTTTAATTATATACCCATGTCCCCAGCTCACCAAGTATCAACCATGGCTTCCTATTGTCCCCCTTTTGGGTTTTTTTTTTTTGTTAAAAAAAAATCAGGGGGGCTTTAGGCATGGGAAAGGTTTTTTTTTGCCTGGGGGTAAAATCATTTTCTACCCCAGCCTTATGGGCAAAAAAACCCCGGGGATATTGGTTTAAATTTTACCCCCAGGGCATTACACCTGGGAGTTCATGTCCCAAAATTTCCCCCTTTGGTTTTTAGGAAGGGGTTTAATTTCTAGTTTTAAATCTTAACAACCCTTTTAAGCATGGCCCCATCAGTGCTTCCCCCAGAGTTTTCCAAGGTATCTGATTTAAAAGCATGTCAATAATTTTTTTAAAACGTGATGTAAATTTTTAAACAGTCCCCTGTGCACATGTGAGTAACAGATTGGACTTTATTTTTCAAGAATTTTTGGGTCCCTTTTTTACACTTGGAAAACAACAATTTCTTGTAATTGAGGGGAAGCTTTTTAAACCCATGACTGAAAGCATTAGCCAAAAAAATCAGTTTACAAAGAGGGAGCAAATGCGTTTGAAATAAAGGGGGAAAAAAAACAACAAAGTCCCCCTTGATTCTGCTCCCGAAACCCTACATATCCAAAAACCCAAGGGGAAAAAACCCCCTGCTTCCAGTTAAATTTAGTCTTTCATAGATAAACACACCAGATAATACAAACCAAAAACCTTTTTATTTTTTAGAAAACATTGATTTTCTTACTGTATTCCCGTTCCTTTTGGCTTTATTTTGGTGGTGCTTTCTTTCATTGGGTGGTAATTTCTGCTTAAAGAGTATCAGCATATTATTTTTTAAAGGTTGTGGCGGCAAAAAAAGTTTCCCATTTGCTGTTCTAACCCCCTGTTTTTACGCGCCTTCTCTCCCCTGTTTAAACCCCCCTTAGGCTTTTTCTATAGCCACCTTGGGGCTCTTCCCTTTACTGGCGTTGACCATCTTTTTTTTTTGTCCACACATACATTTTTTTTTTGACAAAATTTGAGATCTTGGTCCAAAAACATTCTTGTTTGAAAATTAAAGCTAGTTTTGAGCCTTTTTTGAAAAGTTTTCCCATTTAATCAAAGACTTAAAAACTAGTATTTTGTGAGGGGTAAGTGTAGGGTCTTTGTGGGGGTTTTCTGGAAATTTTTTACCAAGTCTTAAATGAAATTATTTTTATTTTTGACGGTACACACTTTTTGCTTTTTCTGGTTATGAATATGTGATATGGTTGTTTATTTTTGTGGGGTGCTCCCCCTCCCCTTTTTTTTACCACTCTTTTCGGGGGGGGGAAATAAAAAAGAGAAGTGGTGGTAGCAAATTTTTAAGGCGCGCACTCTGAGGTTTGGCAATGTTGTAAAAGCGGTAAAGAAACTCTATTGGCAATCGAAAGAATAGGCCCAAAGTGTTATAGGTGTTGGTCCTTCCTCTGAAAAATTTCACCTCTGTTTGGGGATGGACCCGCAAAAAGTCCTTAACTCAGAGCAAAAGCGGGTCATGCTAAACTCAACCCCTCGGGTTTAACTCATAAATAAAAAAAACAGAAAGGGAAAATTATGGAATGTTACCCCTTTTGAGCTGAGACCTTTTTGGGGGCCCCCTTTTTTTTAAAAAAGGGGGGTTCCCTGGGACCCCCATTATCAATTTCATGGCATTCCAAATATATGCCCCTCATGTGAGATGGGGAAAAAACCCTTTTAACAAACATTTAATCCCCCCAATGCTTCCTCCCTTAATTCCAGAAATTTTTTCTATTTTTTCCTTCCAATGGAAATGTGGCCTACGGCGCTTTGCCGGGGTGATACGGGGTTTGGGGGTCCGTTCTAAAATGGTGGGTTCCAAGGGTGGTTGATCTATCGATACTTTTGGCATTCCTGGGGTGTGTTAATTTTGGCCCTGCATGCCATGTTGGGTAGGTCCCCTACAGTTGCCATTATGTTAGGTGTGGATTATTTGTATATGTCGACAGCCACGGGACAGAGTGGGGGGGGATGGGGGGAACAGAGGGTTGATTTTTGGTGCCACTAGTGAAATTGATTTGGGAGATACAATTACTGACATGACTCCCTTTCTTTCAGTCTTTTTTTTCTGTCTTTCTCACTTTAAAAGAGCTTTTAGCCCGCAATCCCAAGGGGGGCCCCCCATGCTCCATGTGGGGCCAAACCCAAACCTGACTTTTCCCCAATGGGGGGGAAAGGGAAACCCAAAAAACCCCCGTTATCTGTGGTTGGTAAGATACTGCCATTCTTTGACCAGACTCTATGTCAAAACACTATAAATTTTTTTTATTTAAAAAAGTAAAAAATTTCAAAAATATTTTACCCTTTTGGGGTCAGTGTTTTTTTATATTTTTTTTTTCTTCTTTTCCCATCTTTCTCAAAATTTCAGTCTTTTAAAAAAGGGTTTCAATAATGTACCTTCTTAGACATTTCACTAGAGTTTAGTCAATAATGGCCCGGGGTTGGGATCGCCACTTTATGCCAGATTTTGGGGCAGCAGATTCCAAAATATCATTGTACAAAGGGTGAATTTAAAAAAAATAGTTTTTTTCCACTGTTTGTAGGGTTACTTAATATAAATTTTCCCTTTTAAAAAAATCCATTAAAACCAAAACCTTTTTCTGATTTAGGGTTTAAAAGGTGGGTTTTGCTGCTTGGGCAGGGGGTTGTGGGGATTTACAAATGTTATAACTAGCCGGGGGTGTGGGAATGCGCCCGGGGTTTATTTTAATAGGAATGTCTTGTTTAGAGGCCCGTGACCCCTGCTTTTTTTGAAAACATATCTAACCCCAATTTAGAAACCCGCAGTGTAAAGGGGTTTAAAAACATTCATACCCAGAGGTTTAAAAAGGGGTTATTTCCCAGAAAAAATATGATTTTAAATCCCCACATTTTATATGGGTGTGGTTTTTAAAAACTGTATAATAGGGTCCGAGAAAAAGGAAGGGGGACTTTTATATGTCAACTCTAGGACTTTTTAAAACTATTTTTATATTCCTCCAAGGTTTAAATTTAAAAGGGGGGTTTATTTGGGGTAATTGGACTTTTCAGCATTTTGCTTCAGGGGGTGGAAAAAAGAGAATTGGGTTGGGGCTTTCCGGGAGTTCTCTCCATTAATTCTATGAAATTACAGTACAGGGGGAATAATTTGCCATGGGGGTACTCCGAACTCCAAATTTAAAATGAATACAGATTCTCATGCCGGGAGCCACCTCTCCATTCTCTGCCACTCCAGCACAAAGCTACCAAATCTTATATCCACAGATGGGAATACCCATTCAAAGATGAAAACCATATTATGAGACTGTGGTAAATAGATGAAACTGTCAGGTAATGTATGCCCCTTTTGAAGCAGGGTATGAAAAGAGGGACGAAGTGAATCTGTAAATTTTAAGGTTTATGATAAAAAGGGAAACGACTAAAATGATATAAAGGGTTAATGGTAGAGGGGGTTAGAAGCTGAGCTCTGTGATATATAGGGGTTTTATGGGTTTGAAAGGGGAAAAAGGGTGGGCCTGGATATATAGGGTTTTTATGGGAGGGGGAGAGGGAAACTTACTCTGGGATATATAGGGGTTAAAAAATTTTGAGGGAGAGAACGGTTTTTGGTTTTTTAGGGGTTTTATGATTGAGGAGAGAAACTGAGGTTTTGATATATAGGGTTATAGATAGAGGATTTATCTTTTGATATATTGGGTTTTTTGTTTAAGGAGAGAAAGCCCGAGCTCTGTGATATATCAGTTTTATGATAGAGGAGAGAAACTGACTCGGGGATAAATGGGTTTTTATGATAACAAGGGGAAGCGAGCTCGTGATTTTTATGGGGTTATATGAAAAGAAGGGGAGAAGCTGAGCTCTGTGAAAATAAAAAAGGGTTAATGGTAGAGTAAGGGGCTTTACCTCTGTGATTTTTGGGGCAATTTATTAGGGGGGGAAAAAGCTGACTTTTGGGGTTTCCCCCAAAAAACCCCAACAGCAAATTCCAAAAATGGAAAGGTAAGGCAAAAAGTCTACACAAGGGACAGGTTTTTTGGGGGGGGGATTTTTTGGAGATTAGGGGAATTTTGAATCTTTGGGGAAAAAAAACTTTAACCAATGTAACCTTTTGGGGATAAAACGCAACAGAAAATTCGAGCTTTAGCTACACAGCACAGATTTTTTTACTGGGAGACCTAAGGGCCCCGGTTTTCCCTTTTCACCCCATGTTCGGGGGCCCCTGGGAAAACCCAAATCCAACCCTGTTTTTTTTTTTGCAAAAATGTACAAAAAACCCGCAGTGTGGGCCCGCAGTATTTAAGGAGTTACACCCCGCTCCGGGGTTCCGGGGGCAACCCCTTCTTCAGGCCCTGCCCGGCCCCAAGGGGTGAAAACCCAAAGGGGAGCCAGCGGCTGATCGTTTAACAGCCGCCACTAACAGCAAAATGGGGCCGGGCTCCGCCCTGCGTTAACACTTTTAGACGCACTGTCTGTAATTGCGGGGGGGGGAAAGGGGGGGGTTTGCCATGGCGCGGAACCCTCATTAAAGGGCTTCCTACTGCCCTGTATTACAAGAGAATGAAATAGAGAAAAATGAAAACCCATAAAACACAATACAATGTACCACTCAATAGGACAAGGCTTCTGCCCTCTAGTTGTCAAGTACTAAAATTAAATAAAAAAAAAAAGAAAAAAAAAATAAATAGACTTTTAAATGCTCCACTTTTGTCATTTTACAAAAAAAAAAATTAAAAAAGTTACACATCAGTATTTTTGGTACCGGCACAATTTTTTAAAAGTCCAATCTATTAAACTATAATATCATTGATCCCGTAAGCTGTGCAGCATAAAAGAGAAATTCTAAACAGAAAAATTGTGGTTTTTTTGGTCACTTCATATCCACAATAATAA
Source organism: Phyllomedusa bahiana (assembly GCA_025379985.1). Taxonomy (NCBI): domain Eukaryota; kingdom Metazoa; phylum Chordata; class Amphibia; order Anura; family Hylidae; genus Phyllomedusa; species Phyllomedusa bahiana. The sequence continues at coordinate 10,040 of JAODAL010006963.1, forward strand.
TCAAAAATCAAAAAGTCTCATGTATCCCAAAATGGTACCAATAAAAACTATAGTTCAGCCCGCACTTCTTGCTTCAAATTCTTTTTTTTCCTTTTTTTTTCCAAAAACCTTGGTGCGTCTTATATTCCAAAAAAATACAGGTACGTCTTCTTTGGCATACGTCTGACTCATGAAGAAAGGCACAAGGGGCCGTGGGGACGACCGGTAAAATTCCTCAAACCCAGAAATTGCCTGTCTCCCCCCGGTGGGAAAAGCCCCGAAGAACGGTTTTTCACGGCATTAGGCCCACACATGTTCACCAACTTTAGTATAAATGCTATCATTAATCGGGTCGGCTTTTTTTCGGGAGTAGCTGGGTGGGGTTTGGCTACCCCATGTTCCAGGTCCGGCCTGGGTTTGTGTGTTTCCAACTATGTAAGCCTGGAGGGCATAGCAGGGGGGGTGTCAGCTCAGAAGGGGAACTGACATGTGTTTTGCTGGGGAGGACTTCTACAGCAGGCTGTTGGTGAAGCACCTGTGTCTTTTTTCCTGATGGAGAAAAAAACCCCAGAGACTTTATCCTATAACACGGGCTGTTTTTCCTATGTTTTGGGGTGAATCAAGCTAATAATAATAAAATAACTTATTTAATAGCGCCAACATAAATTTTCCCGCACTTTACCTACTGTTTTTTGCTCTGTTTACCTTGGTGATCAATAAAACCCAGTAAAAGGAGTAATGGACTGTGTTTTTCCCCTACTACCATTGGGGGGATTTCCCACAAGTGGTGGAGGATGCGGCATAAACCTGAAAAATGTCCGGGGGGAGGGCTCAACACAGAGCCAAGCCACAGCTTCCACTATGGAGGGGATCACCCAAAACACCTGGGGCAGGCAAATCTGCGCAGCAACAGGCCATAGCTCAAAACCCGCAATGGCTCATAAGAACCATGAAGGCCCAGCCAGGCCTCGAGCAGCACAGGCAGCCACAGGGAACCATCAGCCACAACAGGCCACAGCGCCGCAGCAGAGATCCCTACGAAGCCAGCAGGGTCGCAGGCCACCAATCAATTAAACCACAGATGTCCGACGACGGAGGTCATGCGAGCCCGGGAAACGCCAGCTACGCCAATCCATGATGGCAGCCATCAGGCTAGGAGGACTGTACGGGAAGCTCTCCAGAAGATGACCGTGGAGGACGATGTTGGGGCCTTCCTCACTGTATTTGAGCAGGTTGCAGACCGGGAGAAGCTACCACCAGAGCAATGGGCTGAGGCTCTGGCCCCCTATTTAACTGGAGATCCCCAGAAGGCATATTACGATCTTGCCTTGCAGGGCACTAAGGAGTACCCTAAGTTGAAAGTGGAGATCCTGGCCCGCCTTGGTGTTACTTTGGTGGTTTGGGCCCAGAGAGTACACCAGTGGGTGTACAGTGTGGGGAAACCTCCGAGATCTCAGCTGTTTGACTTGTTACACCTAGTCCAGAAATGGTTACAGCCGGAGGTATGCTCCCCAGCGCAAATGGTGGAGCAGGTGGTCATGGACCGTTTCATGCACTCTCTTCCACGGCCCATACAGTGCTGAGTTGCGCAGGGGGACCCCCAGACAGCAGATGACCTGGTGGGACTAGTGGAGAGGTTTCAAGCCATGGAGAAATCCCTGGGGGGTATAGGGAGCCTAAAATACCCATACTGGGAGGCTCAGAGAGATGGGGACCCTCGGAAGATGGGACCCAAAACCCTACGAGAGGGTGGTGCCAAGTCCAGAGGTAGACCCGACAGAGGCAGTGTCCAGGGATATCGTTTGTTGGCGATGTCAGGGCCAGGGTCACATAACAGCTCAGTGTCCCCTCACCACAGAACCCATGGACAGCTCTGTGGCCCATCGCCATTCCCTGTTTGTGCAACCGGCGTGCAGCGCCATGGCCAAACTGGGGGAGGGACCACTGATGTGCACCCTGACGGTGAATGGAACCCGGGTGCCGGACTGTTGGACTCAGGGGGCATGGTTACGCTCATCGTAGCCACTCTTCCTCATGAACTGGTCCCAGAAAGAACCCTGGGGGTGACATGTATTCATGGGGACACCAACGTGTACCCCGTGGCCCAGGTTAACCTGGAGACGGAATGGGGGACTCTGACTCACAATGTTGGGGTTGTGAATAATTTAATGCATGAGATGATTGTGGGCCGTGATTGCACTGTGTTCTGGGACCTGTGGGGAAAAGCAGGAGTATCCAGTTGTCCACGGGGACCGGTTAACCCTGGGGTTGGGGAACAGGAGGTAATCCTGAGTTTCCATTATCGGTCCTGGCGGGAGAAAATAGCGAAGAGGATAATGTGGAGGAAAACGTTCCCCAGTTAGATGTACCTAGAGGTAATTTGGTACAGCCCAGCTACAGAATTTGACATTAAAAGAGGTGATGGGGGCGGTTGTCATCAATGGGGTACCCCAGGAGTCGGAGGCGGAGAATCGGTTCCCTTACTTCGCCTTGAATCGTGATCTATTGTACAGAGTGACCAAAATAAGGGATGAGGTGGTGGAACAGTTACTAGTTCCGGGTCCCTATAGGTGAGTGGTCATGGATTTGGCCCACTCTCATGTGTTAGGGGGCCACCTAGGGGTGGACAAGACACTGGAGAGAATCCTGCAGCGGTTCTATTGGCCACGATGTTACCGAGAAATCAGGGACTTCTGCGGGTCCTGTCCGTGTCAGGTGCCTTCCCCCAATAAACAAATTTCCCGGGAAGCCCCTCTGGTCCCCTTCCCAAATTTTATTGGGGTCCCCTTTGAAATGATTAGGAATTTGGAAAAAAAAATTCTTTTGAAAAAAAGGAAAAAAAAAAACCAAAAAAAAAAAATGGGTTTAAAAAAAAAAAATCCTTTTTCAAAAAAAAAAAAAAAAGGGGGGGCAAAAATTAACTTCTTGGTCATTTTTAAATTTTTCCCACCAGTTTCCCCCGGAGCTGCCCCCCCCGGGCAAAAATCCCTGGGCCAATTAAGCCAGGGAGGTTATTTTTATTTTCCCCCCTTCCCCCAAAACCGGGGAAATTCCCCAAGGGAAGATCCAAAGGGGATAAAGGGGAACCCCCATTATGTCCAAGGGATGAGAAAAAACTGTGCAAATTTTAAAAGTCCCCCCAGGGGGGGCCCAAAATCAGTTTTCCCCCAAACCCCCAAGACAGAGGGCTTGGTGGGGGCGATTTAACAAGCCCTTTAAAAAGGGCCTTTCAAAAAAAAGGGAAGGTGGGAAAAGGGGAGGGGCCCACGACGGGGACTTTTTTTGTTACCTCCCTTGTTTTTTTCAATTGGGGAAGCACCCCAATCCTCCCCCCGGGTTCTCACCTTTCAAAAATTCTGTATTGGCAGGCATCCTGGGGGGGGCTGGGGGGATGGGGGGGAAACCGGGGAAGGTGAGGGTTTTACTCCTCATAAGAGGGGTGCGGAACAAAAATAGCTAAAGATGCAGGAAAAGGAATAGCCCGGGTGATGCATGGGGAAAAGGGAAATTTCTGCAAGCGAAAAAAGGCCCAGCCCGGGGGATATTTCAGAAAACCGCCGGGGCTATACCCTTAAAAATTTTTCCCCTAACGGTTTTTCCCCCTTTAAAAGGTTTCCCCTCACCCAAAGATGGGGGAAATCGTTTTCTCAGCTGGTTGCCTTCTTTTTTTTCCGTTTTCCTGTTTCCGGTTCCAAATATAAACTCCCCAACCTTTATGTCCTTTGTTTTGGGGTATTGTTTTTAAAAAGGGTCCCTGCTGTTTTGCAGCCCCTCTAGCCTGGAATTCCTCCCCGTTATTTTCCTCTCTTTTGCGGTTTCCCCTTTCAAACCTCTCATACCTACGAAACCATCTACTGTCTCCTGCTAAACCTTCCCGGGGGACCCGTCCCCCAACCCCGCGCCCCCCGGGTTTCCAGTCTACTTTTGCCTTCAACTGTTTTTCCAACCAGTCCTCGCCTTTGGATTCCACTGTATCCACTAGTATCGTGAAAGGTATTTCAACCCCACAAAATGGAGTCCGCTGGGGCTGGTACCCGGGAGCTCGAAAAAAAACCCGCTTCCCAGACTGCTTCCCGCTTTTTGACATGGGGCCACTGAGTTTAAAAAGCATTGAAAGTCAAATGTAAAGTTTTTATGAACCCCAATTTGGCCCTAATTCCAGGTGTATGGAAAAGGGCGATTCGAGGAAATTTACGCGAAATCTGTGCCCATTACCCCGCCCCGGAAAATGGTCCACCTGGAGAGTCAAACCTCGGGACCACCCAATTTGGCTTGGGCCTGTCATGAGCCCAAAATTCCCAAACCCTTCAGATTCGGGGGAGATTTTGACAAATTCCGGGTTTTTCCTAAACCCAAATTTGTAGACAATATTTCGCCCGAAAACCCCAAATGCATTTTCCCTCCCAAAATCAAAGGGCCCTTTGTGAAAAATAAAGGGTTTGCGAAAACAAAAAGCCTTTTGCCTGGGGGCTAGCCCTTTAATTAAACTCAAGACCCCGGCTGAAATCACTTGGAGGAGTTAAATTGACCCCATGAGTCAGATTTTTTGACGTTTCCCCAATCCCCGGTGCTACAGCTAAAGGGGCTGCAATACTATCCTTGCGCCGGGAAAAGGGGCCCGGTTCCCGAGTATGCCAGGGGATTTTCAAGAGGTGGCAGTCGACCCCAAAACGGGAAATTTATGCAGCAAAATTGCTTTTTTTAAAAAGGGGACAACGCGGGTGAAAATAAAAAAATGAACTTGCCCGTGCAGGAGGCCCCTTTGGTCTGGAGGGCCTTACAAAAATCATCTGTTTCCAAAAATTTGATCCCAAGGGAAAAAAATTTGAACCGACGACAGGAAAAAGTGGTTACTCAAAATTTTTTGAAAATTAAGCAGTTATTTGGGCTAAAAAAGGGCCCCGGGTCAGCTTTCCAAAGGGAAACCCCCAAGGGGAAAAGTTTCCGCAGAGAGCCGGGAAATTGAGCCTAGCAAGGGGAAATTCCTTTATTAAAAACTGAGAGCCCCGGGAAAAAAGGGAAGCATCGGCTCCGGGAAAAATTTTTTGGGGCTTCTTTTGGGTGGAAAGTCGGGGCCCCCTTTCCCCTTTCAACGGGCCCCCAAAAGCCTTTCCCCGGAAATTTTTTGGCGCCATTATGGCCCACGATACTGGGTGAAAATTTCCAATTGCTTTCAGAAACAGATTTAAATCTGAAAAAACAGTTACCCAAATTCCATCTCATGGGTGGGTCCTCATATAAAGGAAAAAAAAAACAGAGTTTCTCATTAAAACCCTTTCCCAAAACAATTTCCCGGGGTTAACTCAAAAAAGGGAAATTACTTCCGATGATAAACTCGGGGGAAAGGGTTGCAATTTTCAGGGAATGTTTTTTGTTCCAAAAAGCTGGGGTTAAATTTCAGAAAAAACTCTCACCTTTTTTAAAGGGAAAAAAGGGGTGGGGATGGACCCCCAACTGAACTCGGGGCCCCAGTGGCCCAAAGAGAAAACAAAACCCACTTGAGATCATTTGACATCCATCATCAGAATTTCCTGTTTTTCCTGTTAAATCTTTTTCCCCCCAACACTTCCCTGTCATCCTACCCTACCCTGGCTACAAGCACAAAAACCAAGCATCCAACGGGGGGAAACCCAAAGGGAAAATTAAATTTCCCCAAGCGGGGAAAAATTCCTTCCCCCCAAAAAGCCCCCATTCTAAAAACGGGGCCCCCAAAAAGGAAAACCAGGCTAAGAAATCAAAAAATATTAAGCTCCCCTTGGGGAATACAGGGAATTTTGCAGTGTCTGCAGAAAAACAGAATGAAAACCTCCCCCCCCACACCGACCTATGATTGCCCCATAGATTGTTTTCCAGGTGAAAACCTATCCCTTTTTTGGGAAACAATTTAATTTTTGGGGGGAAAAAATTTTTTTTTGGCCCCCTAAATTTAAAAACCTCTAAAAGGGAACTACATAGAAAAAAAAATTTTAGCAAAGGGGGTTTCATCCCCCCATCTTCCTCACCAGGGGGGTTTTTCCCATATTTTTTGTTAAAAAAAAAGGACGGTTTTTTTCAAACCTTTTTAAAAGATTACAGAGAACTTAAAAAAATTTCCCAATAAAGAATCTTTATCCTTACCATTTGATCCCTAAAAACTTAGGAGGGGAGTGCGGCTTTCCGAGGTTTTTTTCCCAAATTAATTTCTACGGGGCCGGTTTCAACCTGGCCCGGTATTAGAGCTGGCGATGAATGGAAAACGGATTTAGGTCACGTTTAGGGAAACACTTTGAATTTGCGTTATCCCAAATTTGGCCTTTTTTTAATGCTCCTCCCCACTTTTCCCAAACAATCTCGTCAAATAAACCCCCTTCGGGAAGACTCCTGGATAAAATTCATAGTTATCTCTTGGACTTTATCCTGATTTTTCCAAACTCAAAGGGGGAAAGAACACCAGAGACATTTGAAAAACTTTTTTCTGGAGCGGTTAAGAGAAAAACCAACTCCCCATTAAGTTAAAAAATGTAAATTCCCCCCGGGAACCGAGACCCAATTTCCCTTTTGGGCAAAGGTTTTTTCACCACTTTGGTTTTTCGGGAGGGAAATTAACAAGACCCAAAGAAATAGTAAAAGGGCCCCTATTTCCCAAAACATAAAAGATGGGGGGGGAACGTTTTTCTTGGGTTTTTGGGGCCAATTTTCTAAGCCCGTTAAATAAAAAATTTTTTGGAAACAAATTTCCCCCTATCACAAAAAATTTGACTAAAAAAAGAAAAAGGGCTTTTGTTTGGTCTCCTCAACCAAAAAGGAATCCTTCTTTTATTCTGAAGAACCAAGTTCACTACAGTTTCCTGTATTATTTTCATCCAGACCCAAAAACTCCCCTTTCATTGGGGAAGTAAAATGTTTTCAGACGTTGGCTGTAGGGGCCTTTATTTGTCCCCAGAAGAAAAAGGAACAAGTGTTTATTGCATCCTTGTGCTTTTTTCTCCCAAAACGTTTATCACCTGCTGAGAAGAATTATGGGTGGGGAAAAAAAAACTGTTAGCTATCGTTGCAGCCCCTTTTAAAGGGAAAGGAGACATCATCTTCAAGGAAAATCACAACAAAATTAGTTCTGCGGAAACAAACCCTAATCTGGGAATTTGTGAGGGTCTGCCAAGTTTCTATCTCCTCGCCAAGCCGTTGGGGGTATTTTTTTAAAACCCTTTAACTTCTTAAACTCGTACAGACCCGGGTTTCCCCTAATTGGGAAGGGAATGCCTTTTCAAAAAATGTTCTCCAGTGATTCCCCCACCTGCTATTTTCCCCCTAAGCCCAAATTGGGTTCCCGAGTCTAACGTTTTGGGGGTAATTCAAAATAAGGGGCTTGCTCAAAAAAATTTAAAGGGGAAACCTATAACACCCACCCTTACTGCCCCAAACCCCCGGATGATGTACAGTTGGTATTAAAAAAACAAGATGTGGACCCACGGGGCAGGGAGCTATACATACCCAAAAAAATCAACTTTAAGATCCTTAGGGCTAGCCCCCTGATTCCCAAGATTTCCCTTCCCAAAAAAAAATGCAGAAGACGCAGGAATTTTTATTCCCCATTCTTCTGGGGGGCCCAATTATTTACAGGATGTAAAAAGGAAAAATATGTAAACATCATGGACATCTGGGGCTAGATGCAAAAACTCCACGTTCTTCACCCTGGGTTACTACAGCCTTTGCCGGTCCCCTCTCGCCCCGGGGTTCAATTTCCCATGGACCCTTCCCTCGGGAGATCTCCCTATCTTTTAAAGGGAAAAATACCCCCAAATTTTCCGGGTAGTGGGACCGAATCACCAAGGCTGCACATTTCATTTCCCCTGTACTGGGGGTACCCTCTGCTAAAGACACTGCGGGTCTCATACTTCAGAATGTGTTTCATCTTCAAGGATTCCCCGGGTGAAGGGTTAAACTCGGATCGTGGGGCAGTTTACATCAAAATTTTGGCGGAGTTTTTTCTCAGCACTGGGTATTTATTTAAAAATCTATCAACCCCCCTTTTATCCACAACTAATGGGGCAGACTGAAAAGCACAAAAACAAAAACCCTGGAAAAAGTATTCCCTTCCCATGCTTACCCTTTCTCCCTCTACAAGATGATTGGGCTGATCTGCTTCCCATTGCCGAGTTTTCGTAAAAAATTTTCCCAAAAAGCCTCCCCCCAAAAAAAAACTCCGTTTCTTTGCCCAAAATTTTGGGGTTTCCATTTCCCAAAAAATTCTTCCAAATTCCCCCGCTGTTATTTCAAAATTCCACTGCCCAAAGGAAAAGGGTCTCGCACTACAAGCAAAAAATTTAAATACTGAAGGAAACACTAAGAGGGCTCAAGAAAGGGTACAAGAAAATGGCAGTAAAACTTTGTAAAGCCAGGCACCAACTTTTAAAGTGGGGAAAAAGGTATGGCTTTCCCCCAAGGGAAATTTTTAAACCCTTTGGTTCCTTCAAACCAAAAAATGGGACAGAGGTTTTTTCGGGGCCAAAAAGATCATTAAAAAAATCTTTCCCGTACTGTTCGGGCTCAAAAAAACCCCCCCCTCGATGGAAGATCCATCCTGGTGGGTTTTATTTTGTCTCTTTTTAAAAACCCGCCCCTTTTAAAACCCCCTTTCCGGGGGCTGTTCCTCCTCCTCCTGATGCCCGTGAAAAATTTATGGGCAAGAACAGTTTTTTTTGGTGGGGGCAAATCCTGGACTTTAGAATTTTTAAAGGGTTTAGGGTGCAGTCCCCCAATTTTAAGTGGCAAAGGTTATGGGTTCCCGGGGAAAAAAATTCGTTTTGGGGAAACCTTTTGAAATAAAAATCAGTGCTCCAAGACGGGTCAAAAGGGTTTCATCAAAGACATCCGGAAAGACCGAGTCGATATCGTGCCCGAGGCCCCTGTTAGGTGGGAGTAATGTCAGCAAACCCCCTGCTTACCTTAGAAAATTGCTAACTGTGTTTTTTGGGCCCTTAAGTTTGCCCCCCCAAGATTGGGGAAAACGGGGTCTCACTGGTTGCCCATCTTTTTTTCCTATTTTCCCGTTCCCGGTTTTTTTATATAAACTTTCCCCAAGCCTGATGTCCATTGCTTGAGTTTGTGTTTAAAACTCACTGCGTTTTTTCATCCTTAGCCCCGGGGAAATTTTAAATTTCCCGTTAAATTTCCTCTCATTTTTTCCCGGGTTTACCCCGCAAACCTCTCATTTCCTACGTACCATTTTACTGTGTCCTGCTTGACCTTTCGGGTCCCGGGCTCCTTTTCTGCTGCCTCCGGTTCCCCGTCTCTAATTTTCCTTTCAAATGTTTTTCCAAACCCGTCCCCCATTGGATTCCAGCTTTTATTCCCTAGTATCGTTTTAAGATATATAGTAGGTTTTTGCCCGACCCAAAAACAGTTCCCGCCGGGAAGGCCGGGTTTTTAGTGTTAATCCCCCACCGTGGAGAGTAAGTTCTTGGGCCCGGGGGGCAGGGCCCTATGAGATCGTTGGAAAAAAATAGGAGAAGGTAACTACAGGGGAAAATCAAACCCCGGAAGGAGAAAACCTTTTCAGGTGTACCATATCAACCTGTTAAAACACTTGAGAGAAAGAGAGTCCCCTGAATACCCCTTCCTTACAGGGAAACCTACCTCCCAAGTGGAGACAGTGAAGATTGCAGAGACCCTGTCCCCTTTCCAGAAGCAAGAATGCAGGGAGCTACTTGAACAGAACAGAGATTTATTCACAGAGACCCCGGGCCTTACTAATGTGATAACCCATGAGATACTGTGGAGATTCTGCAACGACTACTGTCGGTTGAATGAGGTATCTAAGGTGAATGCCTACCCCATGCCCAGGGAAGATGAGTTGATTGAGCAGTTGGGGCCCGCTAGGTATATCACCACCTTAGACCTCATGAAAGGATATTGGCAGATCCCAATGACAAAAGAAGCAAGAGAGAAGACCACTTTTTCCACACCCGAGGGGTCCTTTCAGTATGTGCGGATACCGTTTGGATTACAGGGGGCTCCGGCCACTTTCCAGAGGGCCATGGACCAAGTGTTACGTCCCCATAGGGAATTTGCGGCTGCCTACTTAGATGACACTGTCATCTTTAGTTAGGACTGGGAGAGTCGCCTGAGGAAAGTTCAGGCTGTCCTTGATGCCCTGAGGAAGGCTGGGTTTAGAATTTAAACCCCAAAGAAAAATGTGGCCTGGGGATGGAGGAGACGAAGTACTGAGGCTATGTAGTGGGAAGGGAGGTGATTAAACCCCAGATGAATAAGGTGGAGGCTATTCATTAATGGCCCCGCCCCCTCACCAAGAAACATGTCAGGGGATTTCTTGGCATAGTCGGCTATTATAGGCGATTTATCCCTAGGTTTGCCGAGATACCCGTTCCATTGACAGATTTGACAAAGGGGAGAACATCCGCCATGATTAAGTGGTCCCCCGAAGCAGAGGGGGCTTTTCAGGAGCTTAAACAGGCCCTATGCAGACAACCAGTGTTGGTAGCCCCAGACTTCTCCCGGGAATTTGTGGTCCAGACAGATGCTTCAGATGTGGGTCTGGGTGCAGTCATGTCCCAGGTGATAAATGGTGAGGAGCACTCAGTGATGTACCTGAGTAGGAAATTCTCCCCAGCAGAGAGAAATTATGCCATTGTGGAAAAGGAGTGTTTGGCCATAAAGTGGGCGTTAGACTCCCTTAGGTATTACCTGCTAGGAAGAAGGTTCAAGCTGGTATCTGACCATGCCCCAATAAAATGGATGCAGGAGAAGAAATGGAATAATGCGCGGGTAACCCGTTGGTTTCTGGCATTACAGGATTTCTCATTTTCCATAGAACATAGGCCAGGCAAACTTCAGGGAAATGCGGATGCATTATCAAAGGTGTAGTTTGGTGGCTGAAGATGCCCAAAACCCCGGTTTTAGGCAGAGGGGGGTATGTAGAAAGGCACAAGGGGCCGTGGTGGATGGCCGATATGTCTCTCCGAGATACCTGGTGTCGGTGTGGTATAAAGCATGTAGTACTGGTGTCACCCAACATTGGGCCCACTGACACATGTTACACTACGTTTAGATAAAGCTATCATTAATCGGGTGGGTTTTTTTTTAGGGAGTCCCAAAAGAACTGGGGGGTTGGCTACCCCCTTTCCCAGTCCAGGCCTGGGTTTGTGGTCCAACTTGTAAGCCGGGCGGTCAGGTGAGAGGGGGTGTGTGGGTCGAAGGAGATTGACAATGTGTGAGCTGGAAAAGACTTCTACAGCGGTTTTGGGTGAAAACCGGTGCCTTGACCCCTGAGGAGAAACAACCCAGAGACTGTGAGTTTTTAAACACGGACTGTGTTCCTTTAATTTTGTGGGCTGTTTCAAGCTACACTGTTTTTTTTTGCTCTGTTTCCTTGGTGGGTCAATAAAGCCAGTAAAAAGGGAAAAATGGACTGTGTTTTCCCGTACTACCATTGGGCTGATTCCTACACTCAGTATACCTCCTGTCTGGACGTATTTTGTTTGGTATACATCTCTTTATTTGAATATGACCTGCATGGCAGCCTGTTGCTTCCGGAGGAGAGCGCTGCTTTGGCCTCACACTGACACTCCGGAGACATTGCTTGACCGTGAAGACCGGCACACGTGTGTTGGAGTAGCTCCTGTGCAATATCCTTCTCCAGCTCAGATCCCGTTGTGAACTGCTGGCGCGCCAGAGCAGTCTACCTGAGTGAGGCATCCTGTACTCCCCTTAGCTAAGTCCGGGGTAAAATATTCAGGGAACAACCATTCAGGGGAAACATTTCCAATCCGGGAAAAATGCCCCTTTTTGAACTGGCAAAAAAAGATCCAGGACCCCTTTGCGAAAAATCCCCTTGTGTGGCAGGAAAACACCTCCCCCCCCGGCTACCTCTTGGGGGCCCTGGCTCTATAATCACAGGAGAAGGACTTTGCGAAATAGGTCCTCCTTATACAGTATAGTAGTGTTCTAAAAAAAATTTATTTTATTATTATCAGAAAAAGATTTTTTTTTTTCCATTATTTCCCAGGGAAAAACCCTTGTTTGGAATAAATCCAATCGGGGAAAATGATAAAAAAGGATCTAAACCCAAGATTAGCAAAATCCCAAAAGATACCACGCGTATTAAAAAGAAATGGGGAAAATCCACAACACTCCCGGGTGAGACATCAAACTTAAAACGAAGCAACTTTTTAGGTAAATTGCCCGTCAATGATAAAGAATTTAAAAATTAGAAAAAAAAAGAAACTGCTATTTTAAAACCAGGGGGGGCCCCAAAAATTTGGGGGGAAAGGGGGGGGCGGGGGTTAATTGGGGGGGGGGGGGGGGCACCAAAAATGATTAGTTTTTTTAAATAGTGGGGCCAAAGGGTAAAAAAGATTATTACCCAATCCCTTTGTTTGATCTAATTTTTTTTATTTTTGGAGTTAGAGGAGGTCTTTTCCCCCTGCTTTTCACCCCACCTTCTCTATTACAGACCCATCTCTCTCTGCTCTCTTTGCTCCACAGCCCATCCAAACATGGTGACACTCCCGTTGTAGTAAATTATAAAATCGGGAGTTTTTTTTTTTTTAAAATATTAAAAAAACTTTAACCCTTTTTAAAGAGCCGTACCCCTTCTGTCCTACTGTTTTAAACCCTTTCCCTGTTAAAAAATGTCCCTTTGCAACAGACCCCGGCTTGGAATACAGAATGTCAGTAAATGCTGTAAACCCCCCCCACAGTCGGGAACAGAAAGTGGGAGCCTAAATCATGCAAAGAAGGGGAAAAGCTTTGTGAAACAGTGTGGTAAAGGACTACCCCACCCCAGTTTCAAACTTAAAAATTTCAGCAGGTAACCAACCACCAAAAAATTGGGGCCCTATAAAAGTAGAGCCCACCCTGCAACCCCTTGGGTCACAAAGGGGTTTTGCTCCCCTACAAGGAGTGTTTTTTAAATTTTTAAAGATCCCAAACAAAAGTAAATTTTGTAATATAGGGTCCTTTAAACATGCCCTACCTTTTCCCTATATACCCCCCTCTTTAAAGGGCTCATCAGCTCCCTCAGGTCCCTATGGGTCCCAAAACCCTGTTTTGTCCCCTCATGATAGGTTTCCACCCACGGGGTTGCTATGCTACAGACCGGGTTTCTACGGGCATCAAAGTAGAAGCCAGTAAACACCCCCTAAATTTCCAAAATAACCCCAAAGGGGGCCCCAGTACGACCCAAGGAAGTGAGAAAACCCATTAACCTGTGCTAAAAGGGTAAACCCCACTCCCAAACCTTCAAGGAATACATGGAAAAAATAAAATTTTGGGCCCAAATGAAAGAATTGATTTTGGGAAAAATGGGCAAAAATTGAAAAACGCTACTTTTCTACTCAATTTGTCTTAGTCTCCAAACCCCAAAAACTTAAGCAAAATCTAACTTGGGGGTTTACTGCCCAATTGCAATAAGTGTGGCAAAAAAAAGCGCATTATGTTAGAGGGTGTTGTGCACCCCATACCTACACAGTTAGGGGCGGACTTTGAAGGGTAAACGGGAAAACCAGGGATCTGGGGCCAAAAGCAGTGTCGGGCCTGGGGGGTTTTGGGCCCACAGGGGAGTTGATCTTGGGGCCCCAACCCTACAGCTACTGTATAAAAAATTTTAAAACCCGGCCTCCTGACATAAAGGGCCGCCCTTTTTTACCCCCAAAAAGGAGTGTAGAAAAACAGAACTGATGGCTGAAACGCAATCCCCTTTTAGTCGCATATCCCCCACATGTCTGTCTATTTTCCAAGCCCTGTTTTTTCTCACAAAAATTTGCCCAAAAAATCTAACAAAATCAAAGACCCCTGGTTTAAGTAAAATCCATCCATATCCCCCCCCACCCCCCCAACATTAAAAACCCCCCCCCTTTTAAACCTTTCCCCTTTGGGGTCACGCACCTCGCCACCTTCCCTAAAATAAAAAAGGACATAAACACCAAAGAAAGTAAAAGTGTAAACTCCTAACCAAAGGTAAATTGTGTCATTAAATTTTAAAATCGGGGACAAGGTCCCCGCTGCCACTATACTACGCCAATAAAAACCTACAACACCGCCTTTAGGGAACCCCACAATAGGGGACCGACATCACTCGGGTCAAAACCACATCCCCGTGAATACAGCAGAGATCCAAAAATGGGAAAACAAAACCCCCCCCTGATTTTCCGGGGCCCCCCACAGGGACCCACAGGAAGGGCCCTCATCTGATAAATTCCGTTCTCTTCTCTCATGTTTCCGTTTTTTTTCCCTTCCCTCTTCCCCAACCCTTTCCACACCACCATATGCCCAAACCTTTTTCCCTGCAGAATTTAAAAACACAAAACTCTCAGAACCCCTCAACTTTTCCCAGCACCTTTACCCATTCCCCCAACCTCTGAAACCAAATTTCCCCAAGGGGTGAGAGAGCATTTTTCAAGCCAAACTTAGACCCACAGTGTCCTTAGGGGTTGGGGGGGGGTGGGGAAAACAAACCCCCCTGGAAATTTAAAGGCAAACAGCATGGGCTGCTCCCCCAGAATCTTTTTACCAGGTCGTATTTAAACTCAGGTTAGGTGGGAAAATGGGCAAGGACCCGGAAAGCTAATAGGCCCTTATTTAGTTGGGTTAGACCCCCGCTGGAAAAATTGGTACACCCCCCCATAGGTTGGTTTTGGTGGGGCCCCAAGGTAAGGAAGAAAAGGGTAGGCCACGGGGGGGGTAAATAAATAGCCTCCAGGTAGGTAAGTGGGTTTCCCAGTTAGGTAAGTTGATATTTTCCAAATTAGGTTTGGCTGTAGGCAGGTTTTTTGGGGAGTCCCCGTTAGTTAGGGTGTAGGTAGGTGTTTTGGGTTGGTCTGCGTTTGTTTGGAAACTGCAGGTAGGTGGGAGGTTTAGGGGGAAGCTGAGGTAGGGGTTTGAGCCCCCGTTACAAAGGCTGCAGGTTTAAGGGGTCCCCCTTTTGATAGCATGCCCGTAGTTTTGGGCCCCTCTTTTTGGTAGTTTTCAAGGGAAATTAGGCTCCCTTTTTAGGGATATGCCGGTTTTAGGGCCCCCCCTTTAAAGGGAGTCTGAGGGGATTTTTTGGGCCCCCTTTAGGCAGTCTGTGGACATTTTTGTGCCCCCCTTCAGGTAGCTGCGGGCCCGTTAGGGTCTCCTTTAGGGATCGGAGCAGTTTAAGGGGCTCCTTTAGGTATCTGAGGGGGAGTTAGGGACCCCTTTAGGGCAATCGAGGGCATTTAGGGCCCCCCTTTAGGTAAACCCGGGGGCAGTTACGGCTCCTTTTGGAAAATCTGAGGGCATTAGGGCCCCCCTTTAAGGGAATTTTGGCGGCAGTTAGGGCCCCCTTTAGGTAGTCCGAAGGCAAATTTGGGGGCCCCCTTTAGGGAGTCCCGTGGGCATTAAGGCCCCCCCTAGGTAGTCTGCCGGGGATTAGGGCCCTTTTCTAGGGGAGTCCTGCGGGGAGTTTGAGGCCTTCTTTAGGGAGTTTTGTAAAGGGGGAGTTAAGGGGTTTTCCTTTTGGGAGTCTGAGGGCAGTTTGGGGGCCCCCTTTTTAGGTATCTGCGGGGGTTAGGGTTCCTTTAAAGGGATCTGAGGGGAGTTGGGGGGGCCCCCTTTTGTAGTTTTGAGGCCAGTTAGGGGCCCCCCTTTTTGGGATCTGTTGGGGAGTTTTGGGCCCAATTTTTCATAAAAAAAAAAAAACCCCCTTTTCCCCCCCCGCTGCAGGCCCCCGACCCAAACCCGCTTCCCCCGGCTTCTAGTGAATTTTCACACAAACATCTTAGAAACCTCACTTTTCCCGCACCTCCTTTTTCCTATTCTCACCTCTGACAAACTTTTCCCCGGTGAGAAAAGCAGTACAAGGGCCATAAATTAAAAGGCACAATGTCCCCAAGGGGTTTTGGGGGTGGGGAGAAACTAACCCCCTGGAGATAGGGTAAAGCTGAGCCCGCCCCCCTCCCGAAACATATTTTCCAGGTAGGGGGTTAAGGGGGAAAAATATTTTTTCTAATTTCTTTGTAATGAAGTTTTTGGTTTAAAAAAATTTTTTACACATATACCCTAACTGAAAAAGCACAATCCCCCAAGATGGCGCTTTCTTCCTGAACCTCTCCCCACTAATGTGCCCCGCATGGGACCTGGGTGGAAACCATAACCCAAAATCTTTAAACCAATCAACTAGTGCCACATTCCTTTAAACTGCAAGAAACAAAGGAACTTAACCAAAGCCCCCGAAAGGGCCCCCTTTTGGGAAAAAACCATTGTATTGTAATAAAGTCATTTAATTTTGGGGCCCGCCTTTACCCCTGAGGGGGAAAATCAAACCGCTCTCTTGTTTTTGGGGTCATTTCTTCACGCCGCCACTTTAGTGTTCAAATTTTGGGCAAACATAAAACCATGGGAGTTTTACCCCGGGAAACCCCCAAAATAGGTTTGTTAAGGGCCCCCCAGGTAAGGGAGGCAAATGGGGAAGGGCCCCCGGTAGCTAGTCCTATTTGGGAGGGGAAGCACCCGGGTGGATAAGTTTGGTAGGGGGCCCCCCCAGGGAGATGGTTTGGGTAGGGGCCCCCGTTTTGGGAAAATAAGTAGGGCCAAAAAGGGGTGGGGAGGAAAAAATAGCCCTCCAGGTAAATAAGTAGGTCCCAGTTTTGGTAAGTTGAAAGGCTCCAGGTTTTGTTTGGGGGGCCCCCCTTGGGAGGCGTAGGCAGGTTTTTTCAAGTCCCCCGGGTTAAAGGGGGGTTAGGTGGGGTTAAGGTGGGGTTTTAGGGGGTCCTGTTAGTTTTTGGGTGTAGGTAGCGATGAACCCCCCATTTTTGTAAGCTGTTTGGGATTAGAGCCCCATTTAAAGTAGGCCCGCAGGCGGTTAAAGGTCCTAATTTTAGGGAGGGTGCAAAGGGAGTTAGGGGCCCCCTTTAAATAGGCTGCATGGAGTTAGGGTCCCCTTTTGATAGGCGCTGAAGTTTAGGGGTCCCTTTAGATAGTATGCCAGTAGTTTTTTGGGCCCCCTTTTGGGGAGATTGGCCCGGTTTGGTTTTTGGGCACCTTTTGGGAGTAAAGTCGGTAGTTAGGGGTCTCCTTTAGGGGAGTCCTGAGGGGAAATTAGGCCTCCTTTAGGTAGTCTGGGGGGCATTAAGGGGGGCCCCCCTTTAGGGAAAACTGAGGGCGTTTCGGCCTCCTTTAGGTAGGTCCGCGGGCAGTTTTTGGACCCTTTTTGTTTTCAGGGCAGTTTTGGGGCTCCTTTAGGTATCTGAGGGCAGTTAGGGCCCCCCTTTTGGTAATCTGAGGGCAGTTAACCCGGGCCCCCTTTAGGTAGTCGGGGGAAAATTAAAAGGCCTCCTTTAGGGGATCTGGGGGGCAGTTAGGGCCTCCTTTTGGTTTAACCCGGCGGCAGTTAAGGGCCTCCTTTAGGTAGCTGAGGACAGTTAGGGCCTCCTTTAGGTAGTTGAGGACAGTTAGGGCCTCCTTTAGGTATTTAAAGGGACAGTTAGGCCCCTCCTTAGGTAGTCGTAGGCATTAGGGTTTCCCTTTTGGTAGTTGAGGACAGTTGGGGCCTCCTTTAGGTAGTCAAGGGCAGTTAGGGCCCATTTTAAAACATTTTTTAAAAAAAAAACCCCTTTTCTCCCCGCCCCCGGGCGACAAGCTGCTTCCCGGCTTCTAGTGAAGCCCAGCATATCACAGCCCCCGCGCCCCTAAATCACTAAAGGGCCGGCCCCCTGTAGGTTAAGCCTAACACCTTGGGCCACCAGGATGAAAACCGGTGCACCGCCAGCCCGGGAATCGAGGACATTAGCCCTGTCCCGGGCGTTCGAGGCAGTATGGTCGGCCCGGCGCCCAGGTGGCTGGCATTACTCCCCCACAGGAATGGGGGCCCTCCAGGTAATCCACCGACTCCCTGGGGGGCCCCTCCAAGTTTTGTCCCAAGCCCCGTCGCAACCACAGCACGCATCATCTTTGAAACGGGAAAAGCAAAGAAAATATTTAACATTCATCACACAAAGAACTGGGTTTCGCAAATGACACTACACAAATCCCAAGGGTTATTCCGGTGAGCCCCTTGTGATGTATTCTCAACAACTTTGTTTGGGGTAACCATTCTAAAATAAAGCACACAAAATGATTTTTGCACCGATACCAAAAAATTCTATTCCTCCATATAGACTTTAAAAAGAAACGGAGGTTTTTCCTGAGATTTGCTGTGACTAAGGAACGAAATTAAAGAATAAATTTTTCGATCATCATCCAATATTGGAATGCAAGATATCTGACTAGGTTTTTAAAAGTCTAAAAGGGGGTTTGACAGCCTTTAAAACTGCTGGGAATACATACGTATAAAAACACAAGGGTCAAAATAAATGCCCAGAGCCTATCAATTGGATCTTACAATTAAATAATACTAAAAAGAGTAAAAGGGCGACTTTTATGAAGGGCTTTACCCTGTTTTTTTGGGGGTATATGGCCTTTCCCGGGGCCGAATCCCCCCGTCGGACCAGATTCGGGGTTAGGCGCAGGTTTGCCACTTCAGTCGCCCCCTGAAGGGGTGGGGAATACCGGGGTAGGCGTTCCGGGGGGGGACCGCGGCACCTCGAAAAAACCGAGGCTGTACGATCGCGAGGGCGGCAAAAACGAGGCGCATGCCCGGCTCGGGAGCTCCACAGGCAGACCTGGTTTATTTGGTTCTAAATGCTCCCGGCGGGGGGCGAAGTGAAGCAAGAACGGAACATCGAGGAAGCG
The DNA here is from genome assembly GCA_025379985.1 of Phyllomedusa bahiana. NCBI lineage: Eukaryota > Metazoa > Chordata > Amphibia > Anura > Hylidae > Phyllomedusa > Phyllomedusa bahiana. Next base: position 28,709 of record JAODAL010006963.1, read on the forward strand.
GATCAAGATCCGAAGAAATCTCGGCGTTGCTCCGTGACGGATTTTTAATCGAAAAAATGCCTTTATAAAGGCGGGGAAAAAAGTGCAGAAAAGAGGAAACCCCAAAAAAAAAAATAATTAAAAAAAAAATCATTTCCAAAAATCTTAAAGGCGCAATATCAAGAAATCGGTTATTGGAAATTCCCGGGAAATAAATAATTAAAAATTCTGAAAGTTTTTCATTGGGTTGGGCAAAAACCCGCCAATCGAATAGGAGCGAAGTGAACCATAAGCCTATGGAAAAACGATTGACCAATCAAAATCAAAGGCGGGACATTCAAAATACGAAAAAAATGTAGAGAAGAGTTGATTGGTTTTGAGTAGTGGGGCTTGGCTATTCGGCCATCAATAGGAGCGCAAAGCCCCTTTATGTATGGGAAAAATTTTTAAAACCAATAAAAACCCAAGGGGGGACATTTTCAAAAAAAATTTTAAAAAATGTGAAAAAGTGATTGGTTAATGGGCGGGGCTTGGCTCCCCAGAATAGGCCGACTATTTCCCCCCTTGAGTTATGGAGAATGGGCGAAATGCAATCTCGGGGCTCGGGCCCCGGGGGCATGGGTAAAAATAAAAAATAATTTTTATTAAGTGTAAAACATTAAGAACAGCGCTGAAAACTTCTTTAAAAAATAAAGCATTAAACCCCCTAACAACGGTTTGTCCCCCGAGACCGGCGCCACAAAAGGAATTGAATAGAGGAATTGGGGGAAATCTAATTTTTTTCGTTATAAAATATAGTAGGGTGCCGAAAATAAGAAAAAAACATGATTTTATTGTTTAATATTTTTTTTTCTTTCCCCCATATTTTTTCTTTTTATAACAATAGGACAGTCTGTAGTCTTATAATTTGTTTTTGGGCTGTACAGTTTTATTTTAGATTGTTAGAAAACCCCTAGGAGCGTGCCCCGCTCCCCAAATTGGGCCCAAAAAATTTGGGGCTTTTTTAAAGTAGCCAATTACAGGCTGTCGGGAAATTTTTTTCCCCCTAGAACTTATGAGAAAATAGCTCGCGCTTGATTGGGTAAGTGGAGGCCCCCGCACCAACCAATAGCTGTTTCTCCTTTTTTCGTAATTTTTTAACTGTCCCGCCCCTTTGGGTATGATTGGGGCAATTTTTTCCCTAGGTTATAAGGGCCCTGTCCTCCCTTTTTGATTTGGGAATTCTCCTTCATAGGATATAATGGGGCCACTGTCGCTCCTATTTTGATTGGGTGGTTTATGCCCACCAATCGAAAGCTTAAACAATTTTAATTACTTATTTCCCGTTTCCTTTTATTGCAATTTCCCCTGTGGCCGGGCTCGGCGACAAACGGGTTTTTTCGGGATTTTTAAATGATTTATTTTTACAGAAAAGGTTTAGCTCTTTTAAATTACAATGTTTACACTTAATAAAAATGATTTTTTTTTTTAAAAACTTCATGCCCACGGCGCTGAGCACCGGGGGAATTTCATGCCCGTTTTTTCCCCCAGCTACAATGGGGGAAGTAGCTCGCGCTCGATTGGCCCGGGGTAGGGAACCACCGCTACTAGCCAATAGTCTTTTCTGCATTTTTACTGTATTTTGAACTGTCCCGCCTTGGATTTGATTGGGTAAAAATTTTCCCATTTAAAATTTAAAATGGGTCTTTGTCCTCCTATTCTGATTGGAAATAGTTTCCATGGGTTTTAAGGGGACACTGTCGCTCCTATTCTGTTGGCTGGTTTTCCCGACCAATGAGAAAACAAAACTTTTGAATTACTGTTTTTCCCCGAATTCTCTCTTTTGCAACCCTATGTAGGCCGGCTCGGCGAAAAAGCTTTTGTTAGGGATTTTTTTAAGTATTTTTATAAAAGGTTTCAGCGCTTTTTTTGGATGATGTTTTAAATTAATAAAAATGATTTTTTTGTCATCCCCATGCCCAGGGCGCTGAGAGGAGATTGCAGGCGCCAATTTCCCATAGACAAAAGGGGAAAAGTATCGCGCTCTGTTGGGCGGGGATACCAAACCCCCCGTTACTCCCCCAATCATCTTTTCTGCTTTTTTACTGTATTTTGAATGTCCCCCCCTTTGTTTGTTTGGGGCCCTAGTTCCCATGGGTTTTAAGGGTTCACTTCGTCCTATCGATTGGCCTTTTTTTTGGACCATGAGAATAGTTTTCAAATTAAATTACATATTTCCCGCTAATTTCCTTAAATTAGGATTTTGGGGAAAGGATTTTGTTTTATTATTTTTTTTTTTTAATTTTTCACCTTTTTTGAGAATGTTTAACGCTTTAAAAAAGGCGTTTTTTTTGATTCATCTCCGCCCCAAATGGGAATGTTTCCGCTTTTTTCCAGCCTGTCTCGATCGGAACAGTTTTTTTCCCCGGCAGTCCCCCACGGCGCCTAATCCCCACTCCCCCCGTCCCCGCACTGTGCCCCACCCCCGGCGAGGCGCGGGGAAACTTTTCCCCCATGTACAGTAAAACCCCCTCGGACGGGAATTTCGGCGAGCGCCCACGCGCCTCAGCCCCCAAAGCGCCTAAAAACACGGGCGAGGCGGGCGGACTTTACTCGATTATACCCCGCCCCGGGCCCCCGACATAAATCAGGGGCCAGATTTCGCCAAACGAGGGGAAAAGGCGCCCCGACCCGGCGGCTTAATACGTCGCCCCTAAGTGTTTCTTTGGTTTCAACGAGCCCTGTGCAAAAACCCCAACTGTAGGGGAAATCCCCCACTTAAAGATTTCAAAGTTAAAAATTTCCCCAAAAATTGTGTGTTTTTATTTTACCCCTTTCTTCAGGAGAAAAACTAATTTGTGGAATGCACCTATACATTTATGGAAATGCGAGTTGTTTTTTTGTTGGTTCAGTTTCGTGGCATGGGAAATTCCCCGATGTAAATGGGAAGGACTGTGGAAGAGATGATGCAGAACATATGACCCTTTCCCTGTCTTCATGAATCATGGGTTTTCCCCCAGTGGGGGTTAAATTGGAAAAAAAGTGAAGAGACAATTGAGTGCTCTTGACTACTGGTACAGTGGTAATTGCAATGGCTGAGGCTGTGGCTGCAAGGTTAAGCCTACTATAGCACTTTTGATTGGGCTACAGAGAGTGTTAGCAGTGTAAAATTGCAAGGATTTTTTTTTTAAACTATTGCTGTGTCATCTTCTACAGAGCCCTTGAATATACAGTACATCAGCTTGTAGGGGTACTATCACCTCACAAGTCTTAAGGACCCAGTTATTTTTTGGAACTGCTGCTATCATATGTTCAAGGCAATAGGGTAAATTTAGTGTTATCAGCTTAAGGGGGTTGTCTCGCTACAAGGATTGCTATTTATGTTAAAGATCTTGCAAAAACAAGTCACTTTGCAATATATGTTCATTAACCATAACCTACCTATTCTGAGATATCCCCTCTTGTATGGGCTGCATCAGCTCCTCAGGTAGCTATAGCTACAGACCTGTTTGATCTCTCCTGATAGGCTGCTACCACTAGTTGCTATAGCTACAGACCTGGTCTCTACTGCAGCCTAGTAGAAGCCAGTAAACAAGCACCTGAATTCAAAATGAATCCAAGAAAACAGGACTGAAGCAGGGCCGCTCCTAGGGCCGGCGAGGTGGGTGATCGCCCGGGGCGCCGGGGCTCCACTCACCCGAGGGAGGTGCCGGTCGCCTTGCCCGCCCTGCGGTTAGCCCTGGACTCTGCACGGCCGTTGTAAAACAGCTGTGCAGAGTCAAAGCCAGCAGCTGCCGGCACAGGGAGGAGGCAGGACGGATCGCTCCCCTCTAGTCCCCGGAGTCGATTGCTAAGGTCTTATCAATCGACTTGAGGCCTTAACAACTGGCTTAACAACCGACTGGAGTCGCTGCGAGTCGATTGCTAACTCTTATCAACTGACTTGAGCTGAGGCCTTAACAAACCGGCTTAACGACTGTTAGCGACTTCACAACGCAGTAAATTATGTGTCCCCACAGTGAAGGTAATAGGGTCCCCCAGTAAGTTATACGTCTCTAACTGTAGGTGGTTATATACTTTATATGTCTCCCGGTAGGTGTGTAGTTTACATGTCCCCCAGCAGGTATATAGGCAGGTTATGGATCCCCAGTAGGTATATAGGCAAGTTATGGATCCCCCAGTAGGTATATAGGCAGGTTATGGATCCCCCTGAAGGTATATAGGCAGGTTAAGTATCCCCCATCATGTAGATTGGCAGGTTATGGATCCCCCAGCAGGTAGATGGGCAGGTTACAGATCCCCGAGGTATAGGGGCAGGTTATGGATCCCCAGCAGGTATATAGTCCAGGTTACAGATCCCCCAGCAGGTATATAGGCAGGTTACGATCCCCCAGCAGGTTATAGGGGCAGGTTACGGGTCCCCAGCAGGTTATAGGGCAGTGTTACGGATCCCCCAGCAGGTATATTTGCAGGTTACTGATCCCCCTGCAGGTATATGGGCAGGTTACGGATCCCCCAGCAGGTATATAGGCAGGTTACGGATCCCCAGCAGGTATATGGGCAGTTACGGATCCCCAGCAGGTATATAGGCAGGTTATGGGTCCCCAGCAGGTATATAGGCAGGTTACGGATTCCCAGCAGGTATATGGGCAGGTTACGGATTCCCAGCAGGTATATAGGCAGGTTATGGGTCCCCTAGCAGGTATATGGGCAGGTTATGGATCCCCAGTAGGTATATAGGCAGGTTTAGGTCCCCAGCACACATGGGTAGGTTATATGTCCCCGAGCAGGTATATAGATAGGTTATAGGTCCCCCAGCAGGTATATAGATAGCTTATAGGCCCCTATAGATTATAGCTCCTCCCTGCACATATAACAGTAGATAATAGCCCCCCTGCACATATATGTGCAGGGGGCTATTATCTACTTATATACGTGCAGGGGGCTATAAACTACTTTATAACAGCAGATAATAGCCCCTCTGCACTATAATAAGTAGATATAGGCCCCCCCTGCACATATAACAGTAATAATAGCCCCCCCATGCACATATATACAAGTAGATAACAGGCCCCCCCTGCACATATAACAGTAGATAATAGGCCCCCCTGCACATATATACAAGTAGATAATAGGCCCCCAGCACATATATACAAGTACATATTAGGACCCCCTGCACATATAGAACTACATAATAGCCCCCCCCTGCACATTTATAACTAGATTATAGGCCCCCAGCATGAATAGAGACAATTAAAAAGTAATAAACTGACAGCACTCACCTGACCTCGCTCCCTGTCGCTGCCGCTGTCTCTGCTCCCGGTCTTTTTCCTCACAGGGTGACGTCACCCGGCCGCGCTGCACTCTAATGACGCTGACTCCGGCGTGCACAGCACAGGCGCGCACAGAGCCGCATCATCCCCTGCGGCGGCCGATACTCTGCAGAGCTCTCTGCTCTGCCAAAGCATCTAACTGGATGTGCGTCCGGCGGACGCACATACAGTTAGTCCCACCACGGCTGCCATCGCCAAGGTCCTAAGCCGATAGCTTAGCGACTGGTAACGGCTTAGGACCCTAACGATCGGCGGCGGCGGCGGATAGCGGCGGAGTCGGGGACTACTCCCCTCCTGCCTCCTCTCCTGTATGTATCAGCGCTCAGTCATAGCACCGATACATACACAGCAGCGTTGCAGGGGGCGCACGGCTTTCACCGCGCCCCCTGCAACGCTGAGTCTCGGCTCCCGTCCCAGGAGACCCCGCTGAGTGTAAGCGGTGTGATGACGTCACGCCGCTTACACTGAATCCGGGCTCCCGGGACCTGGTCGCTGCAGGGATCCTGGAAAGGTAAGTGAGTTTTTTTATGTTAATATCCTTTAGCTACAGGGGGGAAACTGGCTACAGGGGGCAACTGGCTACAGGGGGGAAAACTGGATACAGGGGGCAACTAGCAGGGCTACAGGGGGTGGAAACTGGGTACCGGGGGTAAAACTGGCTACAGGGGGCAACTGGCTACAGAGGGCAACTGGCTACAGGAGCAACTGACTACAGGAGCAACTATCATGGCTATGGGGCAACTAGCAGGGCTACCGGGGCAACTGTCTACAGGGGCAACTATCATGGCTACAGGGGCAACTGACTACAGGGGCAACTATCATGGCTGCTGGGGCTACTGTCTGGTTACAGGGGGGTATTACATGGCTACAGGGGCAACTATCTGGTGAAGCATTGTGGCGCATTATTTTATGAGGGTGGGGGAGCAAATTTCTTCACTTCACCCTGAACTGAAGTAAGAGGAATCAATGTAGTGAGACAACCCCTTTAAGAATTCTTACAGCAGTACAGAATATCTATATTGAAATTAATCTTTGACATTAAAATTAAACAGACTTTAAATTTAGCGTCCAATAATATCCTGGGAACACAGATGCTGAAGTCTAGGATTCAACTGGATCTTGAAAAGTACAGTTTCTCACAAAGTGAGTACACCCCTCACAGTTGTGCAAATATTGTATTATTTCTTTTCAGGGACAACACTGTAGATATGACACTTTGATACAATGTAAAATAGTGTACAGATTGTATAAGGGGATGTTCACACGGCGTGTTGGATCTGTTTTTGGACCCGTTTTTAGATGCGTGTTTGGATCCGTGTTTCGGACCCCAAACGGACCCAAACACGCATCTAACAATGTGCAGTGTGATTTACATTGCTTTCAATGTTAAACACACATTGGCGTTCAGACGAGTGATCGCAGATGTATGTTTTACATGGGTCTTTCTGATGTGTCTTTTGGATCCGTTCAGAGAATTGTCATGTCAACTCTTGATCCGAAAGATGCAGCAGGAGCCCTATTTAAAACTATAGGGTGTGTTCTTGCTGCAGCCAAAATGTATCCAAACTTGCACCTACTTGTTGGAGGCGTTTTGACGCGGAGCTTTAAAATGTGTTTTTCGGATCTAAAAACAGATTCAACTAGCCGTGTGAACATACCCAAACAGTGTGAACTTGGTGTGCCCTCATAATAACCCACACAGCCATCAATGTCTAAACCACTGGCAACAAAAGTGAGTACACCCCTAAGTGACAATGGACAAATTGTGCCCAAAGTGTCTATATTTTGTGTGGCCACCATTACTTTTCAGCACTGCCTTACTCTCTTGGGCATGAAGGTTCACAGGTTGCAGCCACTGGAATCCTCTTCCACTCCTCAATGACAACATCACGGAGCTGGTGGATGTTAGAGACCTTGCGCTCCTCCACCTTCCATTTGAGGATGCCCCACAGATGCTCAATAGGGGTTTAGGTCTGGAGACAAGCTTGGCCAGTCCAGCACCTTTACCCTCATTTTCTGTAGCAAGGCTGTGGTTGTCTTGGAGGTGTGTTTGGGGTCATTATCATGTTGGAATACTGCCCTGGCGCCCAGTTTCTGAAGGAAAGGGATCATGCTCTGTTTCAGTATGTCAACCTACATGTTGGCATTCATAGTTCCCTCAATAAAATGTAGTTCCCTACAGCCAGCAGCACTGATGCAACTCCAAACCATGACATTCCCACCACCATGCTTAACTGCAGGCAAGACACACTTGTCTTGGTGCTCTTCACCTGGACGCCGCTACACAAGTTTGACACCATTTGAACCAAATAAGTTTATCTTGGTCTCATCAGACTACAGAACATGGTTCTAGAAATCCATGTTTTTAGTCTGCTTGTATTCTGCAAACTGCTTGCGGGCTTTCTGTGCATCATCTTTAGAAGAGGTTTCCTTCTGGGAAGACAGCCATGCAGACCAATTTGATGCAGTGTGTGTCATATGTTCTGAGCACTGACAGGCTGACTCCCCACCCCTTTAACCTCTACAGCAAGGCTAGCAACACTCATACCATATGTCTATTTTGAAAACACAATCTCTGGATATGACGGAGAGCACGTGCACTCAACTTCTTTGGTCAACTATGGCGAGGCCCGTTCCGCATGGAACCTGTTGGCAATCTTCTTATAGCCTTGGCCATCTTTATGTAGAGCAACTATTCTTTTTTCAAATCCTTAATGAGTTCTGTGTAATGTTGAACTTACAGTTATCAGCCTGAGAAAGTGTGAGAGCGATAACACTAAACTTATCACACCTCCCCATTCGCGCCTGAGACCATGTAACACCAATCACATGACACGGTGGAGGGAAAATTACAAATTGAGTACAATTTGTTCATTTTTACTTAGGGATGTACACACTATTGTTCCAGCAATTCAGATATTGATGGCTGTGTTGAGTTATTTTGAGGGGACACCAAATTGACACTGTTATGCAAGTTGTACACTGACTACTTTACATAGTTTCAAAGTGTCATATATTCTGTGTTGTCCCATGAAAAGATATAATACAATATTTACAAAAATGTGAGGGTGAACTTACTTTTGTGGGATACTGTAAATGGAACATTGCTACCAAGAAGTTAATATGGAAGCTATCAGCACTATGCATGCAGTTCTGATACAACATGGGGACATATGCCATGGTGATCTTTTTCAACATTAGAAACTGCAACTATGAAAGACTAAACAGCAGTAGTCTTTCATAGTTGCAGTTAATATTACCAGTTAACCAGCCCCCACCCATTAAAAAAAACAATTAGAGAAGCGCACAGAAGAGATGAGGTTATTGAGTGCTTCACTACTAAAGTCAAAACAGATTTTCAGGTGGGAAGAAGAGGAAAAACAAAACCACCTGCTACAGCTGCTTTATTCAGAGAATGACCTAAATTATTCCATAACTCTGATCGTATATTATAATAAAATGGTCATGAATCATAAATATTCTTACTGAATCTGTATCATGGTGTTCAAAGATCTCCATAAGCAAATATGACACTTGGGGATAGAAGGAAGTGTAAATCATGTCAAAAAATGACGATTCTGGCCATACACGCAGGATATTGAGAATCACTGGAAACTGCAACTGTAAGGCCATGTCTACACAGCACTGAATTCTTGTCGGATTTTCAGAAGATTCAGTATTTTGAATCCGCCAAAAATCTGACCCTACTCTGTGCTGTGTAGACTTAAATAGAAAATCCGTGCTGTAGTCAGGGCCGTCTTTTCCATTGGGCCAGGTAGGCCATTGCCCGGGGGCCCTACGATCTCAGGGGGCCCTCCCGGGCAGCCGCCTACCCTGCCCAGTGGAACGACAGCCGGGATTCGAGCCGCAGCGCCGGCTCGGAGCGTCGCCGCAGGAGGCTGGGGTTTCCCCCTGGCGGGCCCCGAGTACCGGCGCCGGCCTGTGGCGCAGGTCCCCCTTCATCCCACGGCTGCATGGCCGGGTCACAGACCCAGCCATGCAGCCATCACAGCCACCGCCTGCACCGCGCGGTGCGGGCAGCAGCCGAGGCTGAACATCTGGGATCTATTGATCCCGTCTGTTCAGCTCCCAGGAGGCCGCGGGGCAGGCGCGCGATTTGATGACGTCATCGCGCGCCTGCTCCACGGCCCTGCACTCTGCTGCCAGCGGCCACCGGCTCCGGACGAGGAGAAGAGGAGGGAAATCAGGTGAGTAAGATTTTTATTTTATTTTTTAAAACTACTGCCCTTCCTGGCTATATACCCTGCCCTTATACCCTGCCCTGCCTGCCCATATACCCTGCCCTGCCTGGCTATATACCCTGCCCTGCCTGCCCATATACCCTGCCCTGCCTGGCTATATACCCTGCCCTGCCTGCCCATATACCTGCCCTGCCTGCCCATATACACTGCCCTGCCTGCCCATATACCCTGCCCTGCCTGGCTATCTGCCCTGCCTGCCCATATACCCTGCCCTGCCTGCCCATATACCCTGCCCTGCCTGCCCATATACACTGCCCTGCCTGCCCATATACCCTGCCCTGCCTGCCCATATACACTGCCCTGCCTGCCCATATACCCTGCCCTGCCTGGCTATATACCCTGCCCTGCCTGCCCATATACCCTGCCCTGCCTGCCCATATACCCTGCCCTGCCTGCCCATATACACTGCCCCTGCCTGCCCATATACTGCCCCTGCCTGGCTATATACCTGCCCCTGCCTGGCTATATACCTGCCCTGCCTGCCCATATACTGCCCCTGCCTGGCTATATACCTGCCCTGCCTGGCTATATACTGCCCCTGCCTGCCCAATACTGGCCCGTCCTGGCTATACACTGCCCTGCCTGGCTATATACACTGCCCTGCCTGGCTATATACCCTGCCCTGCCTGCCCATATACCCTGCCCTGCCTGCCCATATACCCTGCCCTGCCTGGCTATATACACTGCCCTGCCAGCCCATATACTGCCCCTGCCTGGCTATATACCTGCCCTGCCTGGCTATATACCTGCCCTGCCTGCCCATATACTGCCCCTGCCTGGCTATACACTGCCCTGCCTGGCTATATACCTGCCCTGCCTGGCTATACACTGCCCTGCCTGCCCATATACTGCCCCTGCCTGGCTATACACTGCCCTGCCTGGCTATATACCTGCCCTGCCTGGCTATACACTGCCCTGCCTGCCCATATACTGCCCCTGCCTGCCCATATACTGCCCTGCCTGGCTATATATCGGTCCTGCCTGCCCTAATTACTAAGATGTTTTTGCGTTACATTCTGCAGGGACGAGTGGCGGCCGGGAGAAGTGGTTATGGTGGAAAGGAAAAGGGAAAAAGAACGATTCAGAGAACGACTGAAAAGACAGGACGTCTCCGGTGAGTCCCTGGTGTCGGGTTATTTTGCTACTATATTCGATTAGTGCTGTGGTCTCTGTCATGTAATAGAGACCTGAGCTGGTAATGTTTATATTTGTTTCTTTGAGTATTTATTTATTTATTTTTTTGGGTGGGAGGGGAGGGGGGGCCCCAGTACACCTCTCTGCCCAGGGGCCCATAGTGCTGTTAAGACGGCCCTGGCTGTAGTCTAAACAGCATGGGTTTTCTACTGAAGCTGTCGGCCGTCTGGCGGAAGATAGAGCAAGTTCTATCTTCCGCCGTATACCCGTTGGATTCCCTTATAGCCCATGTACTGGGCCGCCAGGAATTCGACCGCATTTTTGTCCAAAAAAGCGCAAAAAACTGGCAGTTCGGCAAAGTTAAAATACCGTCGGATTTCCGACGATATTTTAACTTCGCTGTGGAGATATAGCATAAAGGATGAATTTCCCAACTAAACAACTAAAGTGTTAAACATTGTCATCACTTATCTTTTTAAATTCGTACCCATTGATATTTTGCAGCTGGAAAACTCGAACAGTAGTTTGATTACAAGCACTGCGCAGACATACGCTACCACAAATCTGATACAACTGCCAAAGACAAAATGATGATTTTTAACCAAATCACACTGAGAACTAGCTATTTGATAGACTTGGTAAATACTGCAAAATTCTGAATTTTTATACGACTCCGCATCAAATAGCAAGTGGAGGATAAGGTGAGCATTTCAACAATATATTAGTATTGATGTTGGGTTCTCATAGAAGAAGAAAAGCAAAATTGAAAAGACTGTTAAATGTTTCTGCTTACAACTCTACATAAAGTGAGGCAATACTTTTTGCACAAGATTTTCTATTGATATAATGTTGGAGACCAGTAAGTACTAAACATACCTAGATTATCTGACTGCATTAAAAAAAAATAGCAGCAGACTATGAAATTGCCCAAAACAGCAACAAGGCTGCAGAAAGAAGCAAATAGTACTATGACCAAAAACATCATAGAGCAGAACTTGTTCCAGGAAGTTATGTGTTACGAGTCGTGCCGCGGCTCACCTGCTGAGCAGTGGGTGCAGTAGTGCAATGCTCTTCACTTCCCATGCTGCAGCCCGCCTTGCTCAAATCCCCCAGCAGCATCCTCACTTCCTCCTGTGTGCCCCTCCCTACATGTGCGAGTGTCTTCCACTTTACCAGCAAACTGATGAATTGTCAGACCAACACAGAGGGTGACATGCCTGAAAATTTACGTCGCCACTGCAGTTTTTAGGCGCATTTAATCAGTGTAAAGTACACCTGAAAGTACGATCCTTTCAAAAATCTGGTTTCTGGTATACCTTGCATAGTAAACTGATTGCGCCTAAAAAGGCGCATTGCGTAGAAAAACACAATTGTGGCGCACAGCGTATCAGTGCTACTATATTTAATGCGCCTTTTTAGGCGCATTACAATGTGTCATGCCCAACGTATAATGCACATAGTTTTGGTATATTGCAGTTCATTTATATTGAGAATATGGCATCAAGAGTATTTTTGATGCAAAATAGACCAAAAAAAACCAACGCTTGCGTATTGGGACATGTCACCCGGGATCTCCAAAATCACATGTGGAATATGACATTGAGAGTGAAGATGAAGCCCACATGTTATAAGTGGTTGTCGCTCCAGGATCGCAGTAGAGTCCAATGTAGACAGAGGCACAGACAGGTTTTCTGGGATCAAACACGGATCCTCCCAAACACGGATCCTCACAGAATACAACGTGTGCCAAACAGAAATAAAACAGAAAATAAACTCCTGCTCGTCTGAGCGCTGACTTACACAATGTCGTTTTCCCTCACTACACCTTATAGTCATCCACTAGCAATATGATAGCTCCTGTATATCTCTCATGTGTTCCTTCCCAGGTCAAACTCCTTAACCTGTGTAGCAGCACCCCTGGTCAGCTGACTAGAAGACTTACAAAGGCCATATAAACCCTGGCCTGGAACATGGGGAGTAAGCACCCACCCAACACTTTGCTTACTCCCGATAAGAGCTGTCCCAGGTTTTAGTTGAAGCAACCAAATACCAACCACTTACTGTGGCTGGCACAACATAAACGAACGGCTCCTACCTCACCGAGGCCAGGTAACCTTGGTGACATGTCACTTATTACCTTTTCCCCATGTGTATGCAAGAAATCCAGCTGGGATGTACACACCATTATGGATTGTCCCAGCTGTCACCGTACACTGTGTTCATTGACTTTACAACTACAGTTGACAACTGAATAGCAGCAGAGTCACATAATTCACCAGAAATATTGGTATCACCTGAAGTTTACTGTCAGAATCAGACAAATCAGCAGATCCAGATGTAGACATAGACACTTAAGATGACCAGATGTTAAGAAGATCTTTTGTTGAAGGTGAAGGTGTTCAACACTTGAAATACAACTTACATTATCATGAGAGAACCAAGTAAGGTTCCAAGAACCTTTAATGATGACCATGGGCCAAGAGAAACATCCTGAATGGTACCTGCCATCATATCTATCATGGAGAAATAAGAAGCTGATATAAAACTTTTTATTAAGTGTATTGTTTTATTGTTAATGGAGTTGTCTCCGATTATTTTTTGAGATTAGATTATTGCCTAATGGGTGGGACTGTTCTAGATGAACTATACTCACGCCTTAAGTCGCCACTCCTCCAGTGCCGCTGGTGTTTGGTGTTTCCCACTGTGAACAATGGGCATTTTTTTCAAACAATCTTGTACAACCTTTTCAACACGAAATGTATTCAGTTTTAGGCCTAAAACCGTGGAGTTTCATTTTAAAAAAGGAAGACCTGACCAATCTCTACCTCATATAAAGGGCAAATATAGGTATGGGATAGTGAATACAATTATGTGTATGGTGGTTCAATGCTACTAAGAACCTGAGACTTGTGACATTTTTATTGGAACACATTTCAAAAAAGGCATTGATGTATTAGAAATGTAACCACTATTGTATTGTACTTAAAGAGGTTGTCTCACTACAAGGATTGCTTTTTATGTTAAAGATCTTTCAAAAACAAGTCATTTTGCAACATATGTGTCCTACCCTTCCTAGATATCCCCTCTTGTATGGGCTGCATCAGCTCATCAGGTCACTATAGCTACAGACCTGTTCAATTTCTCCTGATAGGCTGCCAGCGCTGGTTGCTATAGATACAGACCTGTCAACTACTGCAGCTTAGTCAAAGCCAGTAAACACGCCCCTGAATTAAAAATGAAACCAAGAAAACAGGACGAATCAATGTAATGAGACAACCCCATTAAGGTACTGAAATGCCTTAATGTAATACATTTGATTGTGTACTTGTACTGTAGGATCTTGAGGCCAACATTATTTTAGAGGGAGATGTAAAATATGTAAAAATAATTACCCTCCCTCATAAAATTCTGATGTTAATAGATTTCAGAATAGCAATCTAAAGGTCCTGTAATATGACACTAAATTGGGAAGTATCTCTAATGGGATACTGATTGCAGTATACACTAGATTATTAGGGGAGGTCCTAATCTCCTTGCTTGATTCATAACTGCAAATTAGCTCTGCTCTAGTGAGAAGAAAACTCGCTGTAGTACCATCCATTGGTGGCCTCTTTATAAGTAAGTGTGGCGGTCTCCACAAGGGAAAACTGTACAACATGAACATTATTGTATCAGGATTATTATATATCTCCCAACGGTTGTAGAATAGAAAGAGGGACAAATTATGGGGCACATTTTTGGGGGGAAAACTACAACTCCTAGCATTCCATGAAGGTTAAGGAATGTTACCAGGCATACCTTTCCAACATATAAGAGGCCACTAATACCTCTAACTAAGTTGTTCACACTAAAAGCAGTAGTTCCATCAGTAGTTCCATCAGATTTGGTGTGAAAAAAATTAGTATAACAGGCTGCACAGGCAGACAACACAACGGAACCCAATGGGTCAATGAGAACTGATTGGCTGCCATTAATGTCCACTGTTTAACTGCTCCAGCACTGCTATCCTGGTTTAACAGGAGCCGTAGATTTTAATTTTGGTATGAAGGAGAGGTTAAAAGAATTGAATTAATTTAGTCTTGAGAAGAGACGGCTCAGAGGAGACATGATTCATGTATATAAATAGTCCCTACAAAAAGTATGGGGAAAAGCTATTTCATGTAAAGCCCCCTCAAAAGACAAGGGGACATTAGATATCTACCGATAAGAAAGAAATTTAATGCTGCTATGGTAAGCCAAGGGGGTAAAAGTTCCGGTGAGTATTACCAGTTCTGATTGGCTACCTATGGGGTCAGAAATTAAAACTTCCTTAGAGCGTATTGGTTCTTTTGGGTTTCAAAGCATTCATTAGTATGGAAGCTAGGCTTAAAAAACTCCTTATCTCTCTCCATTCACCCATATTTTCCCCACCTTTGGTTGAACTTGATGGACACATGTCTTTTTTCAACCATACTAACTATATAACTATGTAACATCAACCAATGGTGGTTCTCTAACATCACAAAGTTCTGACTGGTGAGGCCCTAGTAGAAAAAGGCTAAGGGACCCTAAGCTAAAAGATTAGTCAAGCTCCTGTTATCCATGTCTGTAAAACAAAAAAGAGGCGTAAGAAAAAAATCATTCCTGTCATTTCTCCATTGGATGAAGTGGCAGGATCAACCATTGTCCAAGCAGCCAAGGGCTATTATTAAGTGACATGAATTTTGTTTATTCGATTACTCATACCCTGTTTCCACAAAAATAAGACAGTGTCTTATATTAATTTTTGCTCTTAAAGACGCGCTAAGACTTATTTTTAGGGGATGTTTTTTTTCTATGAACAATAATTCACATTTATTGTTAAACAAAACATCAACATGTATTAATATACTGTAGTGATTTCATCACAAACATCAGCATAAGCAGCCAAACTCTGAATTGCATAAAAAAATGCACTATGTCTTATTTTCGGGTGTGTCTTATTTTCGGGAAACAGGGTATTTTTCCATATGTGCATAAAACTTTGTTAGAAACTATGTAACAATGAAATCTATTGCTTGCAACAGAATAGCAGGATATACAGAGATATATCCTGTAGCTCTTGGGCCACAATGCAAGGTGTGTACCAGGGCTAAAGGGTCTTTGGGCCTCCCAGCTACCAGGACCTGTGTAGGACTGTGCCTTCTGCACACTCTATACCTATACCCTGAGGATATATACTATATTGCATATTTTAATGTCCTTATGCTCATTATACAGGTAGAACTGTATGTGTACTAAATATACCGCCAGTTAATATTTACCAGCTAGTTAACAGTTCTGTTTGTTTTCCTTTCTAAAGGCAGAAAGCTTTAATCTTTGTTTAGTCTTTGTATAATTCCCACCAGGTTTCAGACATACGGTACCTATGGGGTGCAGGCCCAACAGGCTTGTCACTGTGACAACAAAAGTAACAACCGCCACAAAATGTAACTCTCCAGACACAGACAGCAAAGCTATGCAGAAGGCAGATCAAAGACTGGAAACAATTTTTATTTGATATTTCCATATCTTGGAGGTCTCAATAGCAGATGTCATGCAAGAACAGGTAAGCCACATTTACAGCCTAGAATAATGTGAAGGTTATTAGAGGTAAAACATGTCTATAGACAGATGAGAGAGTTTTTAGTCTCTTTTATATATTGTTAAATAAATAAAAATATCATCATAAAAATATCTGTTCATCTTGCTCGGTAACCATTAGGCTATGTCTCCAGTGCACACATTTTTGGTACTGTTTTCGGCGTTTTTCCTATTCTAAAACTGCTGAAAAAACTACTGAAAGATGATCCCTTAAACTTTAATAGTAAAAACATTCTGTAATCTCCACAGAACGTCATTTTTGCTGCTGGTTATTTTTTGCAACATGTTGTAAAAAACGTCAATGCGGGGCAGAAAATGTACTATTGAAGTCTATGTAAACCAGCGGATGTTTTTTGGTGTTTTTTTTTTTTTTGCAGAAATCCACAGAAATGAATGCTGTAGATTTCTACAAAAAAAGCACCATAAAAAGTGCAAAAATGCGCCAAAAAAATGCACAATGCGTCCAAAAAAAGTTTTTTTTGAGCTGTTCAACATGCTAGTAGTTATTATATATGTAAATTATGCATATATAACCCTGTTAAAGGATCCCCTGATAATTATTGCCTTGGTAGCAGCTACTTGGCACTTGTGGCTACTATTTATCATCATGAACAAATGCCTCAAATCTTTTCTGTGTTAATATTAAACGATTGATCCTATTTCATATGTCATGAATGCATAACCTTGTGTTTTTAAACATTTAACTGAATTGGGCATTTTTCAGCTAATCGTTCTCATGTGTCTAAGTCTACCTGAAACATAGAAGTAAACCATTTTGATACAACGATCATACATAGTTAAATGTAATTTGAAAAATTACTAATTGTTCCTGGCACTTAAAGCATATACTGCCAGAAATATTGAACGAATGTAGTCCAAAAAAAACGACATGTAAGAACAGGGATGTGCCAGTTATCTGGCGTCAAAATGCTATAGTAGACCTGTTCTATAGATGTAGGGACAGTCGCATTCCAAACTTTGGCGCGGTAACTTTTTAATGCACCAAAGATTAGGGGTGTTCTGGGGATATTGCACCTCATTCATAGAATTAGTCACATTTATGATTCTTTGACGCCAAACCTAGGCACAGAACAGTTAGAACAGCCAGACCAAGTTAAAGGTGGTGCCTGAGCCTGACTTTCCGTATAGGCACTAGACTGCACCTGTATGTATATATGCAATAGAAAAGGTTTATACATTCTGGCACATTCTACACTACCTCAAAGGGGTTGTCTCACTACAAGGATTGCTTTTTATGTTAAAGATCTCGCAGAAACAAGTCACTTTGCAATATGTGTCCATTAGCAGTGTCCTACCTATTCCTAGATATCCCCTGTTGTATGGGCTGCATCAGCTCCTCAGGGTGCTATAGCTACAGACCTGTTGAATCTCTCCTGATAGGCTGCAGGTACTGGTCGCTATAGCTACAGACATGGTGTCCTCAGCAGCTCATCACTGCAGTCCAGTAGAAGCCAGTAAACACTGAATTAAAAAATGAAACTGAGAAAGCAGGACTGAGGTAAGAGGAATCAATGTAGTGAGACAACCCCTTTAAAGCAATTTAGAACGTTCATACATGTTGCCCTAAGTTTGTGCATTTTTCTCCACGGGTCTGCTGTGGCTATGCCGTGTTATCTGTTGATACCTTTTTTGATGGTGTCCCCACTTACACCTACGACAGAGCACAAAACGCTGTATGAACACCCCTAAGATAGCATTAGCTATGGCTAATTACAAGCCAGTGGTATTTTAGGATCAACACTATATACTTGTGTTATTTGTTTTTGTGGTGATATTTTTGCTCATTATATAGTAGTTTTGGAAAGACTATTTTTGTAACTGTGTTACTGTAAACCTTCATCACATTGTAACTGGACAATTTTCATCTATTACATCAAGCTTATTTTTTCGGTCTGATAATATTTATTGAAATTGTTAACCATAACGATAAAAAAATGAATCCAAGAATACTGCTGCAGCTACCAATTTTTGGTTTACATATACAGAAAAAATGCTGTATACACACAAAAAAAGGTCACTTTGTATAACATATGGAAATAGCAATACATACATATTTTATTGAGCCTGAGATAGTTGTACATGTAGCTATAAATCTAAAACCACAAATCATTTTCACTGCACAAAATTCCATATATCAAGGTCAGACTGAGAATGAAACCCCCAAAAGTGAAGCCAGGACTCCAGGACTCTACCCTGCAGAAGCACCCTTGACACTAGTCCTGTTGTATCTATCCAAGGCAAACATGTTTGTACAAATTTAGAGCAGGCCAATCTTTTACTATATTTCTGTTGTACAGATCAGTAGAATATTAACCTTAGCCATTAATTCTAATTAGGTATAAGACACGATTGGACCTAGTGTTAAGTATCCATATGGTATACAATAGCTGATTCAAAGCAGTTTCATATGGATCCAGCCCTTTTATCCACGTAACTGAAAAGACACACTTTTGGGTTGAATATAACATATTATTAACCCCCTGAACCCTGGATAAATGTCCAACCAACTTAGAGCAGTCTTAAATCATGTGGATGAGATCACTGGTTACAATGAGCAGCTGAGCCATTTAGCATATGTTCTGATCCCTATGCAATGGAGAAACAAAGAAGTTTTATACACTGTATATAGAAAGTATAACTAGGAGAATCTATCACTTTCATCACTGTTCATCACTTACACTTTCAAAATCTTTAAAATCTACCACTTGTTTTGACCACTGTTTATGACTTATATTTCCAAAATCCATAAAGGTTTTTTCTCACCATGCAGTTTTACAGTCACAGCCAGTTTTAGGTCTCAAAATATGTGGGTTAAATGGGTTTTGCCCACCTCAAGAGCGATTACCTAACACCTTATCTGCTCAGGAGAGAAGATAAAGCATGCTGAGGTCACGGGGTGAGAATTAGGGGGGGGTGAGCAGAGGGGCGGGTAGAGAGCGAGGAAGCAGGGAGCGGTCTGCAAGTTTATTCAAAAAAATAATCTACATTACAACCAGTGTGGATTCTCATATACCAGCAGGACGCCTCTCATTACACTGCACTTTTTCTCCCCAGGTGCCCTTGCAAGCTCTCTTCATGTTCCTGTCATCAGATAAGAAGTGCAACACAATTTGTACTGTGCGACTAAATCTGTAAATGTCAGCGATACTATGCTGTAGATCTCAGAGGCTTCATTTTGTAATCACATTTATTTAGAAAAGTGATTAAATACTCATTTTGGGGATCCCCACGTACATTACATCTCATGAAAAAAACCCCTTTAGGTGTGGGTGGTGTCTATAGCAGTGATTGACATTCAGCGCTACTGTTTCCTTAGCTGCTCTTCCCTGTTACACTGACGAGGAGCAACAGATTTAACAAAGTGTAGCGTTACAGCGTTGCAGAGCTCTAAAAAGTGTTGACCTTAGACGCTATCATGAGTTGACTTTCCCAGTTCCTACTACAGATAAGACTCTGCAGGAGTGGAGTCTCTCCCATGCGACCCCCCTGAATGACGCTGAGTGGAAGATTAAAGCAATAAAATATTATCGAGCAGAGCATGAAGAGAGATGGTCATAACCAGAGAAATCTGTGTGCTCTAATAGGAGATACAATCTTTTTTATCTCCTGACCAACAAACTCTCGCTCTATCCAACATAGTAGATTTAATTTAGGCTAAAAGTCTTTCAATTATCTGTCCCTACAAGTTAAAAGCTAATCAATATGGTGAGACAACCCCTTTAAAGTCTAACCCGTTTCTGGACCCTTATTGATCATTTACACTACCAACATTACCTATTCACACAAAAGGTAATTGGCTAAATTGAAAGAGGAAATTTATACAGAGTAAAAATTAAGGCCTCTCAGCTGATGCATCCTAAGCGATACTCGTCATTATTAAAACACTGATTCCGATATTATTTTTAGTTCAAAACCACTAAATACAATGCAACTTTGGAGGCAACAGGCTCACCACAGCAAGAATCCCTCAACATGTGGTGAAGAGAAAGAAGACAGACTAAGCATGCATTAACAGTTTCAATAATGGGAACAAACATTGCCCCCCAACCTGTGGGTACAAATAAAGAGGAAGGGGAAGGGAAGTGGAAGGGATAGGAGTTCAGATTCATAGTAGCGATATAATATTTTTCTCTTACAATAGGAGCTGTATCGTAAAAGTTAAAACCCAGTCCGTAATTACATATTGCCAAGGTTTTTCAACAAGGACAACAGCATAATTTAACAGTCATAATGTAGACTAGATGAATTGTCAGTTCTATATTGTAATGAACTCTAGATATGAATATTAACGGTAAGGGATCAGGCTAAACCGGAGGTCAAGACTTAGCTATCTAAACAAATCGTAAAACGAAAACATGGGGACCGCCACATCTTGCATACGTTTGACTTTTGCTTCTCAGCATGATTTTTTACAAAAATGAACAGGAGGTTCTTAGTATACTTTTTGATCAAACGGTATAAGCCCACTTGCCACTTCATGGCGACCTCTCTTCGCTTAGCTATAAAGCTAAATATTTGATGTAAGAGAGAGAGGAGGATGAGAAAAAAGGGGGGGGCAGGTGAGAAAGGGGGTTCATCCACCTCCCAGATCATGGGAAGTAGATCCAATGGTTAAGCTGCTAAAAAGCAGATGGGGGGATATTGACTGGAATCGGGAATCCGCCGACGCTGACTCCTCCAGAATAGTTTGACTGCACAAGCGGTCTTCAAGCAGTGGATTGAAGCAAGAGCGTATGCGAGCCATCACATGATCAGGTAGAATGTTGATGATGGGCTGTCAAGTCAAGAAGAATCTCTCAACTCTTGTTTCCTTCTGGGTTTAAGAGTCCACCCAGACTTCCAGTTCCAGCTCCACCATGTACGGACACACAGTGCGGGAGCTCCGCTACATCGGGACCCTACCATCTACATACCTGCTTTCTATATTGGCACTCGCACATGCACTGTTGCAGAGGGACCCAATACCAAGAGTGGTCACAGTTAGTTGCACTGGCGTCTCTGGCTTTGACTTACTCAGCGGAGAGCCCAAGTCGCGACGACTGCGCTCTAATCAGCCACCGCGAGCTACCTGCTGAGGTTGAAGGACCGACTTCCGGCCCCGACACCGCATGGTTTGTGACGAGCGCAGAGCTGCTGCGCCTGGGTATGGGAGATACAGCACTCTCCTCTGTCGGCAGCTCCTGTGACTGATCTCCCCTCCTCTCCAAGTGGAGTGAGAACCTGTTATCTACATAAGGAGCCCATCCGCTCCGTGTATCGCCGACCCTCCCTCCCCGCGGCGCTGAGTGAAGGGGAAGTCGTCACTGGCAGGCGGCGGCGGGCTCCTCTCTGACACCCCCCTGTACTGCCATGGACTCGTCTATCATACAATGCACTGCCTGCTGACCGCCACTGTGTCCTCCATTCAACTATAAGGAGAGGAGCTCTTTATTTACATAATCACTGCTGCCTCTCCATGGTACCTCACACCTGCTGGGCTATGCAGAACCTTCCACCAGCTCATGTGACTTTCCCCTCTGCCCCGCCCCGCAGGGCTTGACTCCGGTCTGTCTCTGTCCGTGCTTCATCTCTCCACCACAACATAGCTCATTCAGATCTCATCTGTTCTATCCTTCGCGTGGCGACATCTAGTGGTGGACCGAGCAAAGGGCACTACCACAACTTGCTAGTTTCATAGTTTTGAATCTCTCTTATTCTCCTTTCATCGGACATGGACCGCTTCTCAAACAATGGGCAAAATACCAGGCAAATTAAGACGCAAGAAGGGCGCTAAATCTGAGTCATTATCACCAATATTGCACACCCTAGTACTACAGCAACAGCACAACGCCTAATGTTGAGACTGAACAATAAATCGCTGATGAAACCCACAGCCCACTCTTCCTTCAACCTCCGCACTACTGCAACATGACTTGATACACTGATGGCTGCGATGAGGCTCAATGATGATCCATGGTGGACTATAAAAAATTGGCCAGTTGTGGTGGCCAGAAGATGGCTCCGAGATACGTCACCAGGAGACCTTGCAGCGACGATCTCCGCTAAGTCACGGCCATAGTTTGTCAAAATTCAGAGTGATATAAAACAAGAAGAGGCTCAGGCACCACTCCATGACCCACAAACAGCGCCTCCACAAGCTGGAGAACATCACGTTGCGACTCCACAACGCGCCCTGGCCCAACTGCGCTCTGCACAACCAGCGGCTTCAGATAAAAGGGATGAACCCTTGCGAGCACGGTCTCGCCGCCTAATATGACCTGCGACTAGTCTGAGTCGGTGGCAGCAAGAGATCCTACATTGCCTATGTGAGGTGGCCTGCTCGCCAGATACTTTAGGGATGCCCCAAACCTGCAGAGTAGAGGAGACCCATAGAATCGGCCCCTCCCCCTAGACCTGCAATGCCGTGTATCTTCCTTCAGCCCTAAGAAGACCCACTCAACTGCACTCCATCTATGAGTAGGAGAGACGCCCACTTCAGTGATTGTAATTACTTGGATCGACTTTAATGGACCAAGTCAGCCATCTTCCGAGCCTTTTTAAAAATCTCATGCAGCCACTCGGAATTATAGAGGTCATAGATTTCTTATATGTGGACGATTTCTCTGTGGATGGTGGCAAGCGATATTGGCCTGCGCGCCTCTGTCATCATTGTGCTCGGCCCTTGCATACTAGTCCAACACATTAGTTAGCCCTCACCTATCAGGCTACTCTGCACTGAATATCTATCACCCAGTTGGATCCTGTCAGCCTTCCATCCCCAGAAGAAGCTTCAAGAATCTGAGACACCTTCTTAATGGAAGGCGGAGATAGCGCTCGTAGGCCTCTTTACGGATTCTACGGCCCCTGCTATCAAGAAGAGCAAGCACTCCAGTGGACTGGTCAGATACTTCCACCGCCCTAAATCACATTCTCTGGAAGATGTTTCACTAAGGACAACGCTCCCGTGCTGCTGGCGTGCGGGGACCCTCAGGAAAACTGACATTCTCTGCAACCTGAGTATAATTGTTTCATTGGGCAGTCCCCTTTGTTAACTTGTATTTTGCGCAAGTTTTTTTTTTCTCTTTTGGATGAGTACTGCTTACTCACTGGTTGAATTGTTATTACGGTCTAAACTTTTTTATATGTCAGTTTAAATGATTATATTTGACTACACTTATAACCCTTCCCACACGAAATGCTTAGCATTATGTGTCCTAGGTGGGTGGGGCATTTGCACTATTTGCCTTAATTGTACTTTTCTCTACATGCTCCTGGAAGAAAGAAGTCCAGTCGCTCAAGCACATTGGCATAGACAGGTATGTTCGCCTGGCGTTTTTGCTTTGGTTTCACAGCCCTATGCGTGCTTTGTTTTTTTTTCTGAGCGCTACGTTTTTTCCGGTTCCTTTTGTTTTCACGCCTGTACTGTGTTAAGTAGGTCTGGATGCATTGCTGTGGGTGTTTGTAAGCAGGTCTTCTCTCGCATGGGGGTTGAGTCTCCTTTCCTTCTATTCACTAGCGCGCACACCTGCGCGCCTCTTCGAATTACCGTTTAGTTTAATTCCATCTTTATGCAAGTAACATCGTGGAACGTTTGTAATCGCGTACTGCGGTCTGTTCTGCTGCTAGAATCGCACAGTGATTTTCTAGTCACCTCAAAAAATTGTAAATAACAGGACATGTCACTTCCTTCAGGAAACTTGCTTGGACGGCTCGGGAGGATTGCCAGCAGGATTAAGCGCCTTTGGGTTGGCTCGGGTTCTGGGCTCTAATCCATTATAGGAAAAATAGTGTAAGGATCTCATTATAAAAATCTGATTCTTATTCTCTTGTTTAGCTCACCAATGATAGTGAGGGGACCGCTGGATTTCAATGTATCCTTGAAATCTCAGGGGGAAGTTATTTACATCTATAATATCTATGGTCCTCTTGCCAACCAAGGGTTTTCTACTAACTACTATTGACTCTCTCGACACAGTTATCAATTGACATGTACCTCTTAAAAATTGTGGGAGGGGATTTTTACCTGGTGGTTAATTCCAAGGAAAGATAGAAAATTGTCCATTGCTCGCTCGACTCCGCCCGTATTCCGCTATCCATGACCCCCCACATTATGGCTAATTTTTATCTCATAGACTCTCATTCCGCGGGTTGATACTGTGGAGGATCTCTTCTTCCTGATAGAAGGGACTATTCCTATTTTTTTCCCATCTCACATTCATGGTCCCGCATTGATTGAATTCTACTCTCTCCCCAAGCTATGCAAAGGGTGGATTTCTGTGATATAAAGGATTTAGTTATTTCAGATCATGCCCCGACTTGTCCTCCCCCCCCCCCCCACCCCCATCACCTGCGTCAACGACGCTGCTCCCAAGGGTACAGATTATCTTCTGGACGATTACCCAATCCGCTTACCTGTATTGGGGGCACCCGAGGACTTTGCTAATATCATCGAGCGCGCGCGGTCGGCTGCAATTTTTACAAGACAACCCGCCGCGAGAAGATAGGACGGATGCCAAGTCTTACAATTTGGGCATGACATGCTTAAAGCGGTCATTAGAAGGGCTCTCACTCGTGATTGCCACACTAACAACCCGTTTGGGCAAGGTGGTTGAGGATCTATCATTAGATTGTTGATGTGAGAAGCTTAGGCCAAATCTTACACTTATTTTCTCTCCAAACCAATCCTGCAGCCAAATACATCTCATGGTTCTCTAACTCATCTCTAAAAAAAAGAGTTGTGCGCTGGCTGGAGTATATGAGAGGTGTCCCGGCCGCCCGGCCCTGCTCCGCAGCATGTTCTCCAGCTAAATTATTCGGGTTGGGAACAAAGCGGGGCGGCTTTTATCCAATTTTGCTTAAGGGATTAACTCTGGGTCCAATATCTATTGCATTTGAAGGACTCATGCAGGAATATGCTAACTATTCTGCATACTGCATATTAAAATGTCCTATGAGCGAGTTCTATGACCCCTCATCTATACTTCATCCTGAAAACTACGAGGACAGGGACCCTCAGACTGGCTTGGCCGTCTGTCTCTCCCTCCTTTCAGAGCAGATGGGTACTACTTAACCAACCGTCCAAAATGAAGAAATCTCTAGGGCTATTAAGAAACTTGCGGTAACTATAAAGCCCGGGCCCGATGGCTTCTCAGGAGATTCAACAAGATTCTTAATCCTGATGTCATACCTACCACCACCCTCTGTGACCACTCACACCATCTCTAAGTCTATTCTGATAAACACTCCATCTTGAACATAATGAAACACAGCGCTTTATTAAAAGTTTTACCGGAAGCCAGGACCCTAGGAACGCGTGCTCTCCGCTCCTCGTAGCCGCCCCAATTCATTAATAAAATGTTGTCTTAAACACCACACAAGCATTTATAATGGTGTTGGCACAGGACAGGCTGGCCAATCTTTTTTCTCCCTGTCTCCCATTAGCCTCCAACAGACGGGGAATTAATTAATAAGGCAGAGCGCCGTCTCTAATATTCGTAAAGTCATTTCTGTTCTGGATGAGATTCAAATGCCTATCAGGGCTTCATCCCCTCTCCAGCTGTATGTCACATTGATGTAGAAAAAGCGTTCGACAGGGTTCAGCTGGAGATGGCTACGGGGGCAGTGATGGATTCAGGGAGCCTTCGTTCTTATATCTCTTCAATATAACACCAATCCCCCGCGGCCCAGATCTATATACCCGGGTATTCTTTCTAGGGCCATTTCATTTGGGGAGAGGGGCACTCGCTAGGGATGCCCATTTTACCTCATATCTGTCGATCTAAGTTGGACCCTAGGCCGCCCTCTCCCAGAGCCTAGCCGCTAATCCAGATCTACATGGGCTCATTAATTACGGTTCATCCAATATTGTAGGTATCCTTATTAGACTATGATCTTCGGATTTTTCTGATCTGACCCACTGGTGGAAGGTTGATATAGCTTTAGATCTGTTACATGAGTTTGGCCTTTTCTCGGGCTTCACGGTTAATGATTCTAAGTCAGAATTGTTCGATCTACTCCTACACCCGCTCATTAACCTTATTCATATCTGCCTTTGTAATTTACCGATATCCCTGGCGGCTGCCTCCATCAAGTATGCATGCGGAATAAATATCAGTAAGACCACTGAGTCCATTTAATCACCTCAATTACCCCCTCTGTTACTCAAAATTGGTTACGGAACTAGAACGATGGGATGCATATTCCCGCATAAAACTCCATAATCATCTAGAGGCACGCTCACGCCTTCTGCTCACATCGCTCGCGACTGACATTTCCCAAAAATACTATATTTGTTACAATCCCAATCCCCTTATGGCTTAGACTCTCGTAAAGATGTCGACCAACTTTATACCGCTTTCACTTGTCTTTCCTATGGACATAACCAAAACGCTACCCACCCGCATAGCCCTTGACATCGAGTAACGCGAGCATCCTCCTCTACACTGGGATAGGGGGGGGACTGAATTTGCCGGATCTGAGGTTAGTACTATTTAGCCAGCCTCCTGCGTCTCAGATCGGGATTGGGGTATTCAGTTCGTCAGATTACTTCCAATCTTCATATGAGGCGGCACTGGTTGCACCTGCGACATGCTTCCAGCGGCCTTCTCATACCAATATTCTTGCGTCTTCCTAAGATGGCGAAACATAGCCTCTCATGTGAGGGACTCAGGTCGGAGCCTGGAAGCAGCCTGTAGTAACCCTTGGACTTTTCTCTGCCCTAACCAGACAGTTCTGTAAATAGGGGGAAAAATATGTCGCTGGGCACCAGAATTCAAAACTGGCCTTGATCAACCTCCCAATTTAAAACGTCTCGGAGGAGTAAAGGGGTTTTTTTAAACTATGCGTTCCTACCAGTTATTCAAGCTTCCCACCAACGGATTTACTACTCTTCAGAAGTATCGATAAAAACGCATACCTTGCCAACATCGTTATTTTTTGGCTTAACTCCCAAATAGTGAGTTTTATAGAAGTAAGGAAATGGAGGCCGTATCATTTTTCTATTGACCAATCCACGTCTTGATAATGTTATCGCCCCTACTTCTTTCCAACAGACCACTTCTCTATCAGCGCTACTTATACTGGTTATTTCTTAGAGGGTCTGAAGACGAGGGGTCCTGCGGATCTTTTTGTAAGTGGGAGAAGGTTTACCCTAACGGAGAATCTCTAATTACAATCTCCCGAGTATGGTCTGATTATACATAATTTTATAGTTAATGAGGGCACCAGCGTACGCGAGGGACCTACATTCCTTAGCAATTGCCATTCCGCAATTACCGGTTTTAATATCCCCCCCATCCAGCTTGCCAGATACAGAGCCAGACCGTTTGAAGTCCTGCCCCAAGTGGGCACCCCCCGCACGGGGGATTTTGTCCATAGTATATGGACCCTGTGTGGAAACCACGAAGTTCTGCGAGACAGTATACAAAACTCGAAATTTTATTTTCATGTCATTTACTTAGAGCCAACACAAAACTTTTCCATAATTTACCACAAATTTTAGGGAACACCCAATTCTGCTATATATTTTTTATTTAGCGGCTCTAAAAGAAGCTCCTGGCCAAATGGTTGGATCCAATTGTCCCTACATTGCAGGACAGTTGATCCAGGCGGTGTAAAAACATTCCATCTAGGAAATGGACAGAATCAACATCATCAGGGACTAAGGAAACCCAATGCTCTTAAAATTTTCAAGAAATGGCAGGAGATTATAGTTAACTTGTCTACACCCTCAGGAGCATCAAGGAGATCATGCACTAGATATAGAGAGAGAGTTTACACCTCGCTGGAGACAACTCTCCTATCCAATAGCAGGCACTCTGGGGGCTTTGGATGTCTGTACCCCATAACATGGGAGCTTTCCCTCACCCCCCCGATCCTGACACCATGCCCTGTTACTCCCTGGTAACTGTGCGTCAGGGTTGGGGGTAAACTTTGTCCCTTTCTTTCTCTCCCCTCGGCTTAGGGGCGGGGCCGTGTACGATCTCACAGCTTGTATCAGCACAGTATTTGTTTTCACCTTTTATCCCAGACCTTTTTTGATTACATAGGTGTATGTGATTATGTCTCTTATACATAAACTGCTTTTATGGGGACCACTGTTTCTGTTTTGTTTTGTTTTTTGGGGGGGGTTTACTTTTTTATTATTTTTTGTTTTCTTTCTTTAGTTAAGAAGGAGCCGTATTTTGCTCCTTTCCTTATTATTATAGGCAAAGTATGTCATTAGTGTTTTTTGTACTTTCATTGTTTGGTACTTTTCTTATTTGTACTAATGATGCCTTATATTATTTCTTTGTGTATCAAGTGGAAACCCTCATCTATTGGAAAGTTATTGTATGTTTTTGTTATTGTAAAATTTAATAAAAATTATGTTTACAAAAAAAAAAAAGAGTCCACCCAATCCTTATGTAGCAAGAATGACAGGTTTTCCAAGAAGATTCGTAAAGATTGTTATGTGGAGCCCATCCATGTCTGAAGTACAGGCAGCCCCCGGCTTACAGCGTTCCAACTTACATCTATCCCCTAAGTACAATCGGAGACTTATGGGACATGCTGCACTTATAGTTCCATGTTCCACAGCCGATAGTAGCTGTGGAATGACAAGTTCCAGCATGCCACTGCAGCACATAAGGTGAAAATAAGATGAAATCTTCTTTACAAGGGCACACACAGCAAACCAAATATAAAAACCTTTCCCTGCACTACCCAGAACTAAAATAAAACCTTCTGTGCTGGAGTTACATTTAATAAATATACCTGTTCCGACTTACATACAAATTCAACTTAAGAACAAACCTACAGTCCCTATCCTGTGTGTAACCTGGGGACTGCTTGTATTGTTTTATGGGCAGCAGCCAATATACAAAATATTCCTTTTTTAATTAAAAAGTTTTTTAACACATTATCCGATAAATATCCATTCGATCCACCTAAATGTTGGCACTATGCAGTCAACAAATATAGCCAGGGTTTGTGAGATGCCAAGGCTCCATCATCTTTGGACAACCAATTATAGTCGTGAAGTCTATTTTTTAGATATTCTCGTCTACATGTCAAAAAAGAGGAGGGTAGCTCCCACACAATGTTTTTCCCAGGGCTTCAACATATTTTGATTGAGCCTTACACTCTGTTAATGATTTAAAGATACTAACAGCTATTTTTTATCAAACTATCAAACCCTTGCTGTTTCACATAGGTATGGCTCGTTTGTTCTGGTTTTCCCAGGACCATCCCAAAAGTTTCCACTAGTAATCTAACTTAGTGTGTATAAAATTTAGATCTTGTTCTATGCGTCATACATATCTTGTTACACAGGGACTAAGATGATGAATTTTATGATGTAATTTAATGAATTGTGTATGTCTACAACACATATAGAAGTTTTGGAATGATTATCCCAGAGGCAACCTGAAGAAAGAAAAGAAATTTGGGATGGCGCTGTTCCTTTGGATCCCCTCGAACCCAACTATTGGTCCCTTAAAAGAGAAAAAAAAGGATGGCAGGAAAGGCATCAAATGTATGTTTTAAAATTGTTGTATCTCTTTATTGTGATTTGAACTTTTAAAATCTGTCCTTTTAGGAATTTTTCTAAACTCAGTTTTAGTCTGGTTTAGTATTGGAGGTTCTATGTACTGAATCACTTAAAGGGTTATACAAGATTAGAGAAATATGACTACTTTCTGACAAAAACAGCACTACTCTTGCCCATGAGCTCTATCTGGTATTGCGACAAAGTGACTGGGGCTGAGTGACAATATCAGACACAGCCAATAGACAAGGGTGGTGCTTTTCCTGACAGAGGTGGAAAGAAGGAGGGTGTGTGCCTCTAATATAGCGGACACTGTAGCTAGAATAATCTTGAATCAATTTTTTTGAGCGTTGGTACTCCATTACTGTAACATCCCAATCTGTGTACTTGAGAATAAAGAGAATCCATGGCACTGCTTATGCAGTTGAAGGAAAGAGTTATTGTACAGATAACTGTATCCAAGATCAACTCTCCACTTAAATGTACACAATGCACTGTGAGATTAAGAAGAAGAATCTGTGTACTTGGTATGTGACTGTAGATATGTGGCTTTACTGATGAAATGTACTAAAGGTCTCACAATGGGAACAGGTTGTCCTTTAGTACGCAGTATGTCTTTATTCTAATTGTCTATGTGCTACTTGGAAAAGTTGGTTTCTTAAGGACAGACAAGGGATTTAGGACAAAACAGCAAAAAATGAAGGGATGAAACCAAAAGAAGAAGAAGAATAGTGGTGGTAAAGCAAATGAGACTCCTAAGTAAATAGTTACTCTGCATCGTAGCTGGACACAGCTCATCTTAGCGTGCATGTTTGTTTCTTTGTGGAGACCACACTGGCAGCCTGCTATCACACACAGATAGTGTTAGACTAGGGTACATAGGTCTCAGTGGAGTTGATTCTTGGGGCCCACCAATGGAGTTGATTCTTGGGAAACCAGGAGTTGATCTTGGAGTTCACAATGTTGATTCTTGGGGCCCATCAACGGAGTTGATTCTTGGGGCCCACCAATGGTGTTGTTTCTTTGGGTTCACCAATGGAGTTAATTCTTGGGGCCATCAGTGGAGTCAATTCTTGGGGCCCAAAGTGGAGTTGATTCTTGGGGCCAACCAGTGGAGTGATTTTGGGGCAATCCAATGGCGTTGATTCTTGGGCCACGTGAGTGAATCTGGAGTTCACATGGGTGATTCTTGGGGCCTCAGCAGTGGAGTTGATTTGGGGCCATAACGGAGTTGATTCTTGGGGCCCACCAATGGTGTTGATTCTTTGGGTTCACCAATGGAGTAAATTCTTGGGGCCATCAGTGGAGTCGATTCTTGGGGCTATCAGTGGAGTCAATTCTTGGGGCCCACAAGTGGAGTTGATTCTTGGGGCCAACCAGTGGAGTTGATTCTTGGGACACACCAATGGAGTTGATTCTTGGGGCCCACCAGTGGAGTTGATTCTTGGGGCCCACCAGTGGAGGTGATTCTTGGGGTCCACCAATGGAGGTGATTCTTGGGGTCCACCAATGGAGTTGATTCGTGGGGTCCACCAATGGAGTTGATTCTTGGGGCCCACCCTACTGCTTCTGTACATGACTGCATGTATTGCACATGATTCCTGCTTTCTGCTGATCTTTTTCTGGCTTTTACTGCTAGGCAGTCCCAGACCTGCTATACCTAGGGGCCCACCAAGGGTTTCCTCTGCCCCCCAGTCCGCGCCCACGCACAGCAACAATCACATTGAAATTGAGCATGTCAGGTTCTTCTTTCTCCAACATCTGCTGGTGGGGGGGTGTCTGAAGACCTTAGTAACACATTTAGCTGTTAGCCAGTCCTGCAGAAATCATTTGATTCCTCTGAATTTCATCTTAAGTGTATAGACAGCTGTAGAACTTCAGAAGCTGTCTAACACTATCCCAGCAGATTCCAAACTAAGTACTCTACTATATACAGAATGCTTTATATTTACTATATTTAAGGATAAGTTTTCCTGGAGCCAAGTTTAAAGTATTTGTATTTTCTGATTTCTTAAAGAGATATACAGCCACAGAAATGCCCACCAAGCCATGTGAAGAAACCAACAGATGTCTCTAAAAGAGAAAAACATGTGGAGCTAGCAGGTAGATGTGCATGTATTTTTTCGTTTTCATATAAAAACATATATCAGTAGATATGGTCTTTTCTTTTAAGGTTAAAGCTGCATTGTCCAGAAAAAGGGTCTGCATTTTTAGTAGCACCACTCATGTTCATGCGCTGTGGTCGGTACTATAGTCCAATTCACTATCATGGGAATAAGCTGCAATACCAGACACAGCGCATGGACACAACACTTTAATTATCCACCTGTAAGGTTGCCTGTAAATTTTTGTTGAAACCACTATAAGCTGCACAACAAATAAAAAAACTTTAG
This sequence comes from Phyllomedusa bahiana, assembly GCA_025379985.1. Lineage (NCBI taxonomy): Eukaryota > Metazoa > Chordata > Amphibia > Anura > Hylidae > Phyllomedusa > Phyllomedusa bahiana. The sequence continues at coordinate 60,915 of JAODAL010006963.1, forward strand.
TTAACTGAGATGGTAACAGGTTTTGATGATCACAAGGGAAGGTAGGATGGCAATAAATAACTCCATACCCTATGGACCTTGTCGAAAATACTCTTGAACTTTAGTGTTTGTCTGTTTATTATCTGGAATAGTTAGGTGTGGAAGAAAAAAAGGTCTACTGAATAAGATACAGTATCTCATAAAAGTGAGTACACCCCTCTCACTTTTGTAAATATTGTATTATATTTTTTCATCAGACAATACTGTAGATATGAATCTTTGATACAATGTAAAGTAGTCAGTGTATAGTTTGTATAACAGTGTAAATTTGGTGTGCCCTCAAAATAATTCAACACACAGCCGTCTATTTCTAAACCGCTGGCAACAAAAGTGAGTACACCCCTAAGTGAAAATAGACAAATTGTGCCCAATTTGCCATTTTCCCACCCAGGTGTCGTGTGACTCATTTGCACCTGAGAATTTGTAACACTAACAAGTCACATGACACCTGGTGGAAACATGGCAAATTAGGCACAGTTTGTCCATTTTCACACAGAGGTGTACTCATTTTTCTTGCCGGTGGTTTAGACATTGATAGCTGGTTGTTGATCTGTCTGATGTTGTCCGGCCTCAATACATGGTGGAGATACCTCTTCTTTCATCTTTATGGGAATTGAAAATTTTTCATCCCACTAGAGGAGGGGCAGAGGCGTAACTTGAAGCTCTTGGGCTCTAGTGCAAAAAGTGAAATGGGGCCCCCCAGCTACCATGTGCCATTTACAATGCTGGTGTCTCCTTATGTGGCAGAAGGGCTTTTGGGCCCCCTCAGGCTGAAGGGCCCGGTAGCGACTGCTACCTCTGCATACCCTGTAGCTACGCCTTTGAGGAGGGGATATATATAAAAAATTGTTGAGCCGTGAAGCATGGTGGATTTATCACATAGAAACGAGAACACCTTTAGGTCTTAATGTCAGACAAGATATCCTGTATCAGTACTGAAGGTGAAGTTTTAGTTTGCAAGTATTTTCTAGGGAATTATATCAATACGTCTTGCTACTATCGGCAGGGTTAGCTAGGTGGTCAGTCCGGTGAATGTTTGTATTCATATATCCACAGAGAGGATAATTAGTATGTTTTAACTGAGTCACACAAACGCACCTGATGAGCCTTAACTTGCTGCCAGGTTAACCAGGAAGCAGTAGAAATAGAGGTACCGGTTCATTTTAACTGTATGCTAGGACTAAGAAGACCATGGGTGACATGTCCCAACACGCCAACGCCAGTTTTTTGGTCTATTTTGCTCCAAAACCACTTTTAACGCTATATTCTTGTTGTAAATGAACTGTCGTACACCAAAACTAGGTGCATTATACACCGGGCACGACACTTTGTAATGTGCCTAAATATGGTGCGCTGTGCGCCCCGTTTCGTAATGCGCCTATTGAGGCACATTACATATGTTATGCGCCTCTGTCGGGCAATGCGCCTCGAAAGGCGCATTAAATATACTACCAATGATATGCTATGTGCCGCGAGTTGCTCAATGCTCTTTTTTTAGGTGCAATGCGCCTTTTTAGACACAATGCACCTTTTAAGGCACATTAAGTTTTCTATGCAAGGTAGACCTGACGGCAGATTTTTGAAAGGATCAGACTTACTGGGGCACTTTACACTGATTTAATGCGCCTAAAACAGGCGTGGAAACGCCACTTTTCTGACATCTCGCCCTATTTCTCTGAAACGCGTCAGCATATTTTTACCTTGATAATTTTTGCTAAGTATTTCCGGAGCTAATAATCATCCTTGAGTGTTATTTTTAAACCATATGGAATAAAAGTGTGTTTTATTAACTATCCTGCGAAGGTGAAGCTGGTCATTCTTCCATTTGAAAGTGCAGTGTGTAAAGTGAGTTCACACCTGTCCCTGACTCTGTGATTAGAGGTTTCTCTGCACCTCTTTTACTTTTTTGCTTGTGTTTATAGTGTTGTTTATTTCAGAAAGTGGAGAGGTGCGTGACCAAGGGAAAATTTGGTGGTGGATAGTATATGTGGAGGGAGTAGGGGATTGTGCCAGGGCTGCTTCTTAGTCCCGGCCCTGCTAACCACATATCAAATGTTCTTCTCCTCCACATTTGAGGCACAAGTTGTTGCAATGATGGGTTGACTGATATCTCTGGCTTTCAACAATAAAAATTGGCTTTTGTGTGACTAACCATATATCACATGTTCTTCTCCTACATATCCATATCCACAGAGGTTAATGTCTATATGACCATTGCTTGCTCAGTTGGCATCTGTACCACTGTCTTTTAACTAAATGGCATTTTTTTCTTTTTTGAACCCTCGAAAAACCTGTTTTGATAGAGATTTGGGTGGACCAATGTCTTTAATGTCATGAGCTCACTAAATACAAGTGCAATACAGCTGAATAAATAAGCTTTAAACTATATTGTAATTTATGTTACTGTAATGTTATTTTTTGTTTCAAGGATTATTACCTAATCCTTAGGTTGGTCGTGTTATTCTAACTAATAGTTTAGTACATTAGCTGTTGCCCTAGTAAATGAACCCTGTGGTTTACCACTAAGATTGTCATGAATTGAACAATTTAAGACAGATGATGACCTAGCAAATATCCCCAAGCATCCAATCACTCGTCTACTGTCATGATATATTACATTTCTGTAGGTTTGTTCTGTGCAGTCTTCCTGGGCACCCAGGAGATTAAATAAATGTTCACTTTGTTAATCCTTCTGTTTGGGCCAGTTCCATTTTCTCACAGTGACTGGTGGAAACATCTTTCTCCTGTGTTCAGTTTTGGGATCACAGCCCAGAAAAAGAGACCAAACATTTAATTCCACAAAAATTTTTACTTCTCTTTAATAGTTATTGCGGTTACCATTAAAAACCTTAGAGTGGCTAATTTCCCACAGTCCAAAAATGATCCATCCCAAAAGAGTCACAGTACACTTTAGAAAGTGTTCTTCCTCCATTTGGTAGACTCTCTTATTACAGACTGAGAAATCACACTCATGGTAGTAAGTCTTTACCGTTGTTTGAGGTTTTAACCCTTGGTGAGCAGTATCACAGCTTGAAAAGGGATTCATATTGTTCTGTATATAGTGTTTTCAACTGACAATAGGCATTACAAGTGAAGCGTCATCCATATAATGATACAAGAATCCACTGCACACCAAAAAAAAGTCTTATAAGCAAGAAAACAAGGAATTTTATTATGACATTGAGGTAGGGTCACCTACAATATATGTCATCAAAAAAGAACATACTCAATGGATGTTTTACATGAAACAAGAATAGATGTTTTCATATAGCGACGTTTCGGTTGTTGCCTTTATCAAGAAAACATCTATAGAGGATATAGGGATAACATACATGGAGATAACGTATGCTGAATGTGCAGTACAGGTGAGGTGTACCATTCATCAGGGATGTTCAAACAAGATACACTGGCGTTGCTCCATACCTCCGGACGTCTCGTCCTTTCCTGTTACTACACTGACGCCGATCAACTCCATATTGAGATCATATAGGCTTTGGCCTGACCTATCTACCTTTGGCCATTATATCATATTGACTACTTACCGCTGTCTACTCTAGTACACCTTACCTGTACCGCACATTCAGCATACATTAACTCCCTGTATGTTACCCCTATATCCTCTATAGATGTTTTCTTGATAAAGGCAACAGCCGAAACGTCGCTATATCAAAACATCTATTCTTGTTTCATGTAAAACATCCATTAAGTATGTTCTTTTTTGATGACATATTGTAGATGACCCTACCCCAATGTCATAATAAAATTACTTGTTTTCTTGCTTATAAGACTTTTTTGGTGTGCAGTGGATTCTTGTATCATTATAGTACTGGACCTACTGGTCTTTTCCACACTTGCACCCACTCTATATCCTATTATCCTAGGTGTGCGCCACCATTTATCTATATTTAGGCATCATCAATATGGCATGCCAGCACTGTCTTCATTGCTGTCAGGTACCAAGTCCTACATATGTTCTTCTCGAAAAGCTCCCAGTTTCAGAGTTATATCTTGTTTGAACATCCCTGATGAATGGTTGTTCTGACCCAAAATGTTGCATCCAATTCTCCTGTATGTGAAAGTGTAATTGATACCGATCAATCACCAGCGGTGTATTTTGTGATTTTGAACATTGTAGTAAAAAAACATTCTTGCATTAAGATTACGAATTTCTGGATGTGCTGCTCATTTATTTCCACTCAGTTCTCTTTGCACTCACCTCTCACTCAGGTGGCAAATCAAGCATAAATCACTCCCCAAGACAGTTTCAGCACCCCAAAATATATCCGCTGCCACCACCTTCCTAGGTAATCAAAAAGAAAAGAAAATCAGATGGGAAGGGCTCTGATCCAAAAATACCACTTACCAACGCTTACAGGATTACCTCACTGCTCTCCAGCAGTTACAGGGTTAAAAACACTTCTTCAAAGTTATGGATTCTTACAGCAAACAAGGGCTAAGCTTGGCAAAAGGTTTAATATTTGAAAAGATACAGTGCTTACATAAATAAGACAATGACATACATGTAACTGTTATGAAAACAGTGGGAGAAAACTTAGAAAGTCCTAGCACTTACAATGGTCGGCTTTCAGATACGGGGGCATGAAAGAAGAAATGAAACACTGCTCAATCAGCAATTGAACCCCAAACTATGTACAAAAATTTGAGTCGTGACAATGTGTCGTATAGGCCACTCAGCCATCTCAGGTTTCCAAACATCCCATCAGCTAATTATGGTAATTAGATTGTACCTGACTGGCTGGGAATATGATAAGGGGGCGGACGCTCATCCTTAATGAGGATTGTTACTCACTTTGCCCACTAGATGGCATCCACAGGCTGTTCTTCATTTTGGACATGTCCATTGAACCCTGACATTTTCTGCGGACAACCATTTTTCCCAGACCAGGTTATCACCCGTTATCTCTGCACTTTATAGCCTGGGTGGGTTAAAGGGCACCTCTGGCCTGGTTTTCTTTTGGGCTAATCTGGACAAGAAGTAATAAAAGGGCCATAAAAATTGCAATAAAAAGGCAGCTTAGAGAGTAGACACAAAAACACAGAGTAAGAAGAATTGTTTTAAGGGGACATATGATATTCCAAAGGTCAGGGCTACAAATTCCATTTGCAAAGGCGGGGTTGGAGGTCTTACAAGTCACAGAAATATATAGATAGGGTTAAAACAGTGCAGGATATATCTATATTACATACAGTTCTATGACATCTATAAACAGACCATATGATAATATCATAGCTGCCCTGCCCATTTTCCTCACACTTCAGTTTTAATTTTAGATGCAATGGAACATTTAAAAAAAATGGTTGTCAAGAGGAACACACCCTCTGATTACATTGTTAATGTTCCTACATGTTCATTCCATACCAGGATGTGGTGTTAGTACATTTTTTCATATACTTTGAAGTTAAATTATATAATAAAACTGGAAGGCTACGTTCACACGGCTTAAAATGGGCCATATTTCAGTCCGTAATTACGCCCTGGAGTGCGCAAATTACGGCTGGAATACGTCTCCTCTCCCTGCTCGGCAAATACGCCGAGGGGGGAGATAAGTGACATGTGAATTACCAGCGGCGTATACACGCCGCTGGTAATGAAAGTCTATAGGCCGGCGAGGTGCTGGGCCCCCGCTCCCTTCCCCGCTCCCGCCCTCGTCCACACGCGTAATTACGCCCTGCAAATAAGCCGTGTGAACATAGCCGAACAGTTATTCAGATAATTAGATATTGGTTTCAATTATATCCATATATTTTCAACCAGCATATACTTATGCAACTTCATCTTTGCAAGATGTAGTGGTTGCTGAGAATTGACCCTTTATGCTTTACATTTTAGCAGTTGAAGGTGCTACCTGTAGCCTACAGGAGAAGTCCAGACTTCAAGAGAGAGCTTCTTCTGCATCAAAATTCAGCATCCGCCAAAAGATCGATGTCACTGTAGGAAAAAATGAGATTGGGGAATTTTGTCCTTCATACAATGAAGATGTTCATCCTTTGACTACAGGTGGGGTGCGATGTGCTTTTATTATTTATGCTGACCACTGGTACCTCCATTTATGGTTGGGTCCCTTCTGTTTACTATCTTGTACCTCATGTTTTTAGATTCCCCTGATGAAATCTCCTAGTTCAGGGACAGAAACATGTTGGGAGTGGCACAGAGTCATTGCAGAGATTGCTATGGCATAGGTTCCAGAGTGGGGAGGCCCTTACTGGGGCAATTACCCTGTTTTTGGCCATCTTAACGTAATTCACCTTAGAATGCTTTATCTGTAGAATATAAAGTTCCCACAACTATAAAATGTTACAAGAACAACATTTTTAGGTACACTTTAATTTTGTGAGTGCCCTTTCTAGTTTGGGTTCTCTTTCTACCCCTGCTATGTGGATGAAATATGAGGTTAATCTATTAAAGACACTATTTCATCAGGTCAACCATTTTTCAAAATGTAGACCTTCTTATGATCTGCAGGATGAGATGGGTCTAGTAGCTGGAACAATCAATCACTATATCACTATATATCATGGCACCCTTTGTAGCCACTTTTTGCAGCATCTCTCCACTCCGCCTAGTAGAAGCTATCCATATACTGCTTAAAGGGGTTTTGTCACGTAGTGAGTTCCTTACCTTTTATCTGCTCAGGAGAGAAGATAAACAAAGCATGAACGGCTGCAGGAGGGAGAGGGAGGGGGTTGAGCAGAGCCAGGAAGCAGGGAGCGTCTCTAATGTTTACTCAAATAATAACATTACAAACAGTGGATTCTCTAAACAGCAGACAGCCTCATACAATGCACTTTTCTCCCCAACCCCTTGCAAGCTCCTTCATGTTCCCTGTCATCAGATAAGAAGCGCGGCCAAATCAGCTCCTGTCAGCTCCTGGTCCTAGCTAATGTAAACTTTCAGGAAACTAAGGGCATCTTAGTGAGGCTGTAGCTCTCACAGGCTATACTTTTTATAATCACATATATTTAGAAAAGTGATTAAATACCCATTTTGGAGGATCCCACGTCAACATTACATCGTGGCAAAACCCCTTTAATGTGCATTAGAAGAGGTTAATCTGAATAGAGGTTGCCATACCAGTCCTAGGACACTGGACTGGAATTGAACTGTAATAGAATAAATTCACCCACCACCACACACCAGACAAATAAGGTTAGACATAACTACAGGCATATGATGCAAGAGCTTATTCTTTTTCTAATACTGTACTTTACATTAAAAAAAAAAAACTAGTAACCTATTATAAAAGTTCTTTTATCTGGATATTTGGGACAATACTGGAGAAATGGAGTATGAAATATTTTTGAAAATGTACCAAGCCTGAAAACAAGAAATAGTAAACTAAATTAAAGAGACACTTCTGTAAGAAAGGGGTATTTGTGTTAAAATCCATATTCTTGGCAGAATTTTTTTATTTGATTTCAGCAGTCTTCTGCTATAAGAAATACACACAAAAGCTTGCCCTTCTTTAGCTGTGATAATAAAGAGATAAAACCTCTGAAAGGCAGGGGAAACTAATCCCAGCTGCAAGAAATGCTTATCTACATGTCTCATTACAAAGAGTAGGTAATGACAATGATTGCTCTATTGTTATCTGGACAGGCCTAAACATTAGACTATATCAATAGGGCAATTCATGAAAGGATAATACAATAGAAGGGGGTTTTCTTCACACTTGTTAGGTCCTGCTGATAACAATTACCTTTCTCAGGTCCTTGGTGAGCCTATAAGAAAACCATCAAGCAGAGCTCACAGAGGAGAAGTCAGAGAGACAAACCAGGAACTCATGTACATAGGGGGACTTTAAAATTGTTATAGAAAAACAATCACCTAATTTTTACACAAAAAAAAACATATAATAGTCAATTATTGCTTGTCAACAAGCAATTCAGAATTCTGGTAGTCTGTTAGTTGACAGTAGTAGACCCACAAGTCTAGGATAAGCCCCAGAATATGTTGTCTGCATCAGTGCTTTCTGACCTAACTGCATTCAATAGTCACCAATACCTACCACATTTCTTCACAGGTAAGCCCACAATCACAGTGCATAACAACAAGCCTGCATCACAAGCTCCATGCCTAACCAACTTACAGCAATTAACCCCTGTGCAAAAATTTGGTTCCACTACACTGCCCCTTACCCCAATTTGCTATATGACGAGGAGGAAACAAACAAAAGCAGGTATGATGCTTTGTAGACCTATATTAAGGGGCAAAAAGGTTCCCCTTTTTGTCCCCAACTATTTTCAAAAAGGGGGGTCACCTCCCCCATTTCCTTGTCCTGTCTGGTACTGTAGCTACTGTAAATGAAGATTTTGCCATGCTCAGGGCCACCGATAAGGCAGTACAAGTGGTACTGCCATATGGGGCCCATTGTTTCACAAGTTTGGTAGGAAGAAATTGTTGGTAAAAGGGAGGGCTCGGCGCGGTCCAGTAATAGGAAAAGGGATGCAGCAGAAGAGGGGTGGCCCCTAAGAAAGGGGGGCCCTGGGGGGCTCGGGGAGAAGCAAGGGTCCAGCACAGCCCAGGAATAGAAAAGGCCCTGACACAGCCCAGTAAGAAGAAGCGCCTTGCAGTGGCCCGGGAAAAGGAATGACCCAGCCTGAGAGAGGGGCCGGGCCTTCTTTTCCATTGAGCAGGGTAGGTAGGGTGTACTTTGGCCCCTGTGGTAGGTCCGGGCAGGCTCGGACCCGCCGTGTCTTTAAGCGGCGCAGGAGGCGTCATCACGCCCCTGCGCCGCTGTATCTCCTAAGCCAACAGCCCGTAGACTTCCAGCCTAGGAGAAGCCGGGAACAATGTTCTGAAGTGGGCGGCATGATGACGTCACGCTGCTCTCGCCGGAAACTAGCTCCCCGGGGGGGGGAGGGGGAAAAAGTGGTAACATTTTTAGAAAAATCAGGAGCCATTCTAAGGGGACCTATATACGGAAGATATTACAAGTGTCCAATTTTTACAGGCGGCTTTCGAAGGCTATATCTACAAGGGCTCATATCTGTAGGGGGCATATACACAGAGGACTATATATACAGGGGGGGTATTCTACAGGGGCCATATTACAGGAGGACATTTTAGGGGAGCATAAATACAGGGGGTATATATACAGGAGGTTATTTCTAAAAGGGGCCATATCTACTGGAGGCTATATATACAGGAGGTCATATATACAGGAGGCTATATTTACAGGAGGCCATCGCTACAGGGGTCTATATCTACAAGGGGCTATATCTACAAGGGGCTATATCTACAGGAGGCCATATCTACAGGGGGCCATATCTACAGGAGGCCATATTTCAGGGGCCATATTTAAGGAGGTATATTAAGGGGGCCATATTACAAGGGGGTATATCTCTGAGGCTAATTACAGGAGGCCCCTATCTTTTAGGAGGCCTATCTATAAGGGGCATAAATACGGGGGTTATATTACCCGGGGCTATTTACGGGGGGCCATATCTACAGGGGGGCCCTACTACAAGAGGTTATATTACGGAGGCCCTTTTCAAGGGCCATTTCTACAGGGGCTAATCCCCAGGGGCCATATTACAAGGGGCTATATTCGGGGGTATATTAAGGGGGCCATATCTACAGGAGGCTAATTACAGGGGCTATTCACGGAAGCATTTTTTCAGGGGGCTACATCTAAGAAGGCTTTATCTACCCCCGGGGGGTCTATTACAGAAGGTGTTGAGTGGGGAGAAAAGGGAGAGCTCTCAGTGTCGGAGATAAGGGAAAATGGAAGTGAAAAAGTAAGTGTAATCGTGTGTTATCTCATTTTTCTACATATTTGTAATTAAATGGGATCTCTCTCCCGCACTCCTGTGAATATGACCGGAGGCCAGACACAATGTAAATTAGTACAGCCGGCAGCCAATCAATGAAGGAGGGGGAATTGCCGCATGGGGGAACTGTGTTTACAGAAAACCCAAAAAGAGGGGCACTGAAAACAAGAAGCTTTTCAAATCCCTTTAATTGCAAAGTTGTTGTTTTCACTGTTCCTTTTCTGAAGACCATTTAATGTAATGAGAAAACCCCCTTTTAAACATTCTAGAAAAGCTGTGATTTTGGGAAATGAAATTTAAAGGGTTTTTATTCATCCCCTTTTTGTCTTCAATGTTTTTTTTCCATCATGTTACCTTTGTTTAGAATGATTTGTACATTATAAAAATACAGCATCTGCAATGGACAATAATTATCGGTAAATTAAAAATTTGTTGGCAGATTTACTGTTTAGGCTTAATTTTGGTAATCTATTTTATTCCCAATTTTTAAAAAATCAAGAAAAAAGCTCCCGATAAGAAAGACTAAGAATTTCAAAAAGCACGTTAAAAGGGAGCCAAAAAGCCACGGTTCAGAATTCAACAGACGAATGGGGGGAAAATAGATGGACACGAGTACCTTTGTTAAAGAGCTCTTTCAAGCTAATCCTCCGTTCAGTTTTAGGGGGGATGAAAAATTTTATATTTTCCCCCCATGAGGAGGTGTCTAATAGACAACACAAAAAAATAGTTTTTTACTGGGGGGGAAAACGTAAAATAAGGGTTTTACTCAGGGGCCCAGTAAGAATAAAAGGCTACAGGGGGGGGGTTTTTAACCATCAGACAAGATTAGCAAAAAGTTCGGAGTATGGATTTTTAAATTTTTTAGCCCTGAAGCTAATGTGTAAAGAACCCCAAAGGTCATACTTGTTAAATAACGCAGAGGTCTGGAAAAAGATAGGTCTTTCCTTAAAATTTAAAAAAAGGGCATGAAATAAACAAAAGGAAAAAATAAAAGGGATTTTCAGAAAGTCAACCCAGACATCTTAGTTTTAAAAAAGTAAGACATTTTTTTAAATACTTTATGTAGTTGAGAGCGATGTTTGCGGTGGTATAACAATAATTTATATCCAGTCCTTAGATACCCTTTTTCCCCAAAAATAAGATGGGTGTCTTATTTTAAATTTTTGTTCCTAAAGACGAGCTAAGATTTTAATTTTAGGGGTTGTTTTTTTTTTCCAAAAACAAGAATTCAAATTTACAGTTGATCAAAAACCCACATTTTTAAATAAAACTGGGGAAACATTTCTTTCAAAAACCCCAGCATAAGCACCCAAAAATTTGGGAATTGAAAAAAAAAAAATGCACTTTTGTCTTTTTTTGGGGGGGGGTGTTTTTATTTTTGGGTAGTAACTATCGGGTTTTTTAAAGAAAATTTTTTTCCCAACTAGTATTTAAAATTCTCTATTAGAAATAAAAAATTCTAAAATTTTTTGGGGCCCAATATTGTACCCCACAAACCTTCTCTAAAACGGGGAAAGAAACCCTTGGTAATATGGTTTCTGTATCAGTTTTCAAAACCCCGGGCTAAAACATTCTCCCAAAGGGAAACTCACTATTTTTTTCCCTTTTTTGAGTTATTATGTATTTTTTGATTTTCCAAAAGTTTCTGAACCCCCCCCTTAAAGGTAAAAAAAAAAAATTTTTATGAAAAAACTTGATTGCACAGCAACAAATCAGTAATGGATGACAACCAAATGTCTCTTTTGGACCCGGGAAATAATTTCCCGTTAGCGGACGTCCAAGGGAACTATTTTACTCTGTATATGGGTGTTTTTGGTTTTTACAAAATTTAAAGGGGCTTTTTAGGGCAGGATCACCCTATCCTGTGTTTTGGAGCAGAGGATTATTTCAAGAGTCTTTATATCCCTGTATATTTTAATGCTGTAACTGAATCAAACCCCAAGCTACTTAATGGAAACGATGTAAGATAGGCCAAGATATTATTGAATAGTAATTTGATGATCAAACAATCATGCTCCTTAAGGGCCTCAATACTATTGTCAACCAATCATCTCTGCCCCTTACTGCACTGACATTTAGACACTTAGGGCCAAATGTAAAAACTGTTTAGGTCAAAACCTTTTTTTGCCATAGCTTACTATGGGCAAAAATGAGTTTTACACCTAAATATTTTTTCATTTTGGGGCCCTTTTGGGGCAAGTCTCCAAAAAAGGGAATCTCACAAAGAAAAGAAGTGATTTTTTGATCACATATTTACATTTTCCCAAAGGGCAAACTTAAACTCTATCATTTCTATTTTCTATAAAACACAAAAACATAACTTTTTTTATGTATAACTCAAACCTCTAACACACTATTTAAAAACCTGATTTCTAACCTCACTATTTAACCCTTTCTACTTAAAGGAAAGGAATAACTCCTTTTTTTTTATAAGTTGGTGGAAACCACCCATTAACAGAAAACCTTTAATACACAATTTACTAATCAAGAAAGGATCCCAAGCCTCCTATTTGGGCCTGCCCCTAATCTAATGGACACAAAACAAATAAGGCCCCTTGTCACACCCTCTGCAGCGGGGACCGGTAGACAGAGGTGGAAATCCAATTTAAAACGCATGCCTGACCTCCCCAAAAATTTTTTTACCAGCTACCTGGTTTCATCGGGTTGAGGTCCGGGTTTTAAAGGGTTTTAAGATTTAAAAATAATAAAGTACTTTTTAGTTTTTATAGATGGAACTGATGGGTTTTAATTTTGCCTAGGCAAAATAGTAAATTTATAGCCTTTAGGGCATTGCCCAGGGCAAGGGTTTTTGGGGGTTTTTTCGGGCGGTTTGGGGGTTTTAAAACCCGTCTAAAAAACTGAAAGCAACACTCCCCCTAAAATTCAATAGAAAAACCGTTCAGCAGTCCCCACTGAGCGGATTTTCCGTAGGGCGATTTTTCAAACCGCCAGCAGTCCGAAAAAAATGGAACATGTTCATTCTTCCGCCCAGTTTCCAGATAGAAAATTAACATTGGGTCAATTAAACCGCTCAGAAAAATGATGAAGGTTTTTGTGCAGGTTTTTTTTGGGGGGGTTTTGGCAGTTCTAGGGTTTTTTCAAAAAAAATAAGAAAGATCCCCCCTATATGATGTGTTTTGCAGGTCCTTTTGCACTTTTTTAAACACAGGAAGGGTCTGCAAACCATTTCCTGTTTCTGATGGAAGACCACATACCAGCAGGCCTCCAAAAGCATACCATTGCATGGACATGGACATGAGCAGACTGATCTCCGAAGTGTGTCATTGTGAATGAGAGTCTATAAAGGGGTTTTGCCATGATGTAATGTTGACGTGATATCCTCCAAAATGGGTATTTAATCACTTTTCTAAATTATGTGATTACAAAAATTGCAGCCTGAGAGAGCTACAGGCTGCCTTTCCTGCCCTTAGTTACTTAAAAGCTTGCATTAGATGACCAGGCAGAGTGACAGGAGCTGCTGGCCGGGCTTGCGCAGAGCACACTTCTTATCTGATGAAAGGGAACGTGAAGAAGCTTTCAAGGCACCGGGTAGAAATATGTTGTCTTTTGTATACAGAATCCACCAGTTGTAGTGTGATTATTTGAGTAGATCCCTGCTTTATCTGATGATAGGAAACATGAAGGAGCTTTTAAGAGGCTGTGGAGAAAGGTGTTGTCTTTTGCATACAGAATCCACTAGTTGTAGTGTGATTATGTGAGTGAACATTGCACACGATCCCTTATGCATGGCTCTGTGCTCTGGCAGTCTCTATCTCTCTCAGCTCAGAGTGGCTTGTTTACATTTGCTTCTTAGCAGATAATGCACTTCCTGGCAAAACCCCTTTAAAATGAAAGTGATAAAGTTGTCCTTTGTGCATCATTGTTAAATTGTGGAGTTAAAAAAATCACATGGTATCTTGCACCAATCAGGAATACTTTTGCACTCAGTACACTTTTCTGCTTGAAAAAGAAGTCCAAAAACCGCTGGGGAAACCTGGACAAAATCAGTGACAAAAACAGTTGAAAAAAACCAAAACCGACGAAAAACTGACCAATTTTTGTGTCAAAAACAATCCAAAAACCGGTTGTAATGAACAGTTCTGCTGAGGTCAAAACTGAGCTGTTTTTGTCCTTTGCCGTGTAAACTAAAACTATTCTACTGTAAATGTTGCTGAAAACAGTAGAAGTCTGCACCCTTTCCTGTTCCTTTGCACTGTGTCTTTAGAAACCAAGCATAAATCTCAGTTTGAAATGTTTATACAACTGTAACTTTTTATCAAACTTGTCAACCTTTTCTCACCCAATTTTGGTAGAGTTTACAATATATAAGAATAATGATGCTTACCAATCCCGTTAGTGTTATAGCCAGAGCCTACTCGATCCCCCACTAGATAGACGGCTGTATTCCGTCAATGGCAGCTCACTATTACTGCTGATCTGCAGACAATATGATCCAAAACTTGTGGCCCCCTCCGGAGTTTCCGGCATAGGCAGCGTGCTATGTCATCACGCTGCCTGTGCTACCTGATGATATCACTCCGCCTGTGCCGGGAAGAAGACAGGTCGCATCAGAGTGGAGTGGTAAGAGGGGAGAGAGGTGAGTATTTGTATTTTTTATGTTTTAACAAACCCTTCCTGTACCTTCCTATAACTGCTCATACCTGCCTATGAGGGGATATATAATTGCCTCTGGGGGATATAACTGCCTATAACTTCCTATGAGGGGACATATACCTGCCTATACCTGCCTGTGGGAGACCTATACCTACCTATGAGGGGTCATATACCTGCCTATGAGGGGACATATACCTGCCTATGAGGGGACATATACCTGCCTATACCTGCCTTTGAGAGGACATATAACTGCCTACGGGGGACATAACTGCCTATATCTGCCTATGAGGGGACATATACCTGCCTATACCCGCCTATGGGGCACATAACTACCTATAACTGCATAAGGGGGACATAACTGCCTATACCTGCCTATGAGGGGGACATATACCTGCCTATAACTGCCTAGGAGGAGACATATACCTGCCTATACCTGCCTATGAGGGGGCATATACCTGCCTATAACTGCCTTTACCTGCCTATGGGGGGAAATAAACCTTCCTTTACCTGCCTGTGGGGGACATATACCTGCCTGCGGGGGACATATACCTGCCTATAACTGCCTATACCTGCTATGGAGGACATATAACTGCCTATACCTGCTATGACTGACATATACCTGCCTTTAACCTACCTATACCTGCTATGGGAGACACAAACCTGCCTATGGGGGACATTAAATTGCCTATACCTGCCTATGAGGGACATTAAACTGCCTGTACCTGCCTATGGGTTTATTATACTGCCAATGGGGAACATATACCGGCCTATGGTGTTATTAAACTGCCTGTACCTGCCTATGTAATTTTATTGGTATCCATTTTTATTTTTGAAATTTACCAGTAGCCGTTGCATTTTACACCCTAGGCTTATACTCAAGTCAATAAGTTTTCCCAGTTTTTTATGGCAAAAGTAAGTGCCTCAGCTTATATTCAGGTCGGCTTATACTCGAATATATATAGTATGTCATTTATACCGCGCAGCGAACACTGAAAAATTGAAGCCCAAAAAACAATGGCAGTACTGCGTTTTTTCACCCCCATTTTCATAACCCAATGCTAAAAAAAACTGTGGAATACCTGTGCAACCAAAATGCACAATACACCCCTAGATAAGATGCATGAGGGGTGTTGAATCCAAAATGAGGTGACTTCTGGAAGGTGTCATCTGTTCTGGTACTTCGGGGGCTTTGCAAATGCAACATGGCCCCACCAAAATCTGTGATTCAAAAGCCAAATGACACTCCATCCCTTGCCATGTGCCTAAACAGAAGTTTACACCCATATATAGGGTATTGCTGAACTTGTAAGTCATTGTGGAACAAAATTTGGGATGCTTTTTTCCAGGATTCCTTGTAAAAATTCAAAATTTTTTAGCTAAAATTGCAGAAAAATGTTTTCATTTTCACCACCTAACGCTAAAAGAATTTGTGAAACACCTGTGGGGTCGATATACTCAGTACACCCATGGATATATTCATTAAGGGGTGTAGTTTCCAATATGGGGTCTTTTTAGGGGAGTTTATTTCGTTTTAGCACCTCATGGTGTCTGCAAACTTGAAATGGCGCCTACAGAAAATCATAATGCAAATGAGACTCCAGAGTCCAGTAGATGCTCCTCCTACTCTGAGGCTTCTGGTTGAGCCAAATAGTGCACTAGGGCCAGATATGGGATATCTCTGAAAATGGCAGAATCTGGGGAAGCAATATTAAGTTACATTTCCCTGTTCACATCTACCGTGTTACTGTGAATAATGGATAAAATCTGAAAATCTTTAACAAAAAGTGAAATTTGGATATTTCACCTCCACTTCCTGAACACTGTTGGAAATACTTTAAGGTGTGTAGTTAGAGATGGGCAAATTGATTCTAACGAAGTGGAATTCGTTTAGAATTTCAGGAAAACTTCGATTCTGAACGAAGTCGAAGTTTGGGGTGATTCGCGGGACCAAAGCGTGTTTTTGATTGATAAAATGGCTGCGAGCACATGGCGTTACATGGGGCAATGAAGTCTGGGAGGAAGAAGGGCATAGCCTACATGACATGTGCAGAGATGAAGCCAATCAGAGACCGGCGGGATTCTGTGATGTCACCGCACTATATAAGTCCGGGCGCCATGCTCGCTCCTCACACTCCTCTCACTGTACTGTGTAGGGAAGCTGCTCCTGCTGCTGCCACTGCTGCTTATGATATCTCATACTAAAGAACTCACTTTTATACAGTGATTTTTGTGGGGTGTCTCAGCTTGTCTCAGAGACTGCTTCTCTTACGTTCTAATTCTGATTTTGTGGGGTATTGGAAAGAAGTCCCCGTGTGCGTCCAAAATTTAGCTGCAATACATTTTAATGCTATCTGCCAGTTCTTGAGCACATTGAATATCCAAGGGTTTTCTAAGCCTGTTCCTGTTGTATTCAGTTTAAAGAAACAGCGTTTTTACAATCCAAATCCCACTTAAAATTTTTGTTGCTCATTTATTTTGCGCAATTTAGATCCAGGGTTAATTAACGTGTTTCTGCTGTTGTGGGCACAAAAGAAACGTTCATTTTCACCGCCAAAGAAAAAAATTTTGCCTGTAGCATAATTCATAACCGAAGGTTAATTACAAGTTTTTTTTTTTGTTGTGTTTCCTAAAATAAAAACGCCGTTTTTTAAAACGCTACCAAAACGGTAATTGTTTTGGGAGCAATTTTTTTCCTTTTTGGGGCAATTTTTCATCCAACGGTTAACTAAAAAAAAACCCTTTTTCTGCATTGTACTTAATAAAAAAAAAACGTTCTTTTTCCCCCGCCAAAGAAAAATTTTGCCTGTGGATAATTTATATCCGAAGGTTTTAAATTTGGCCCTTTTGGCTTTTATGTTCAGTAAAATACACAATGTTTTTAAACAGCACCCTACAAATCAATTTTTTCCCCCCTTTTTGGAGTCAAGTTTTAAACCAAGGGTTTTCCCAAAGCCTTTTTTGTGGTTTCATTTGGGGTCCAAAATACAGTTTTGTAAATTTTTCATATACAGGGTATCTTCAAACAAAAAATTTTCTGTACTTTTTTGAACAAACAGTATGTCAACAGAGAGGTTTTGGGAGGGTTTTTCACCTGCGAGTTTGGGAAATGGCAAAAAACCTTCCTGGAGCAGGCCCAGGGCGCAGCACAGCAAAAGGGGGCGTTGCAGCAGGGCCCCTCGGGTGTCCCCAACTGCCCCTGTCAACTACGGCCCCTGTGTTTTTCAGCAACCCAATGGTTTTTTATTGTTTTACTTGGTCTTTCCCCCTTCCTTCCAGATGACATCTGAAACCCCAGCCAAGAGGCGGGGGGAAAGTCAAACACAACCCTTAGTTGGCAGGCCCGGAGCGGGTCAGCGGCCCTAAACCTGTCCTCAACCCGCCTCTGTCCCATCCGGTTCCCTCAGCCAGAGATCTACTATGTGGTTTGGGCTCAGCGCCACTATATAGCGAGGATGAACAATTTGAGAAGGGCAGTCACAGCTACTTGGCAGCGAAAAAAATGGGGCCAATATCCCTGCTTCTTGCAGTAGGGCGGCAAAGTATAGATGTGGAAAAGTGGCATGGGAGGTCATGTTGTGAGGGGTCAGCCTCTGCATACCAAGACCGGTGATGAGGAAAGCAGTGACGATGAAACACAAATCGATGATGATGTAGCCGACTGCCTTGGGAGCCGGGTGAAGCAAGGGCTCATCATCGTCAGGAGAAGATGGCGTCAGCTTGCGCGTCAGGCAGCGGCGCAGCCAGCAAGTGGGTTGTGTGGCCGTGAGTCAGCAGGATAGCAGCAGTGTGAGGTCGGGAGCCAAGCAGCCACGGGTTAAAAAACCCGCTTCGCAGGTCCAAGAAAGTAGCGGCACAGGGGCTCAGCGAGGCAGCGTTGGTAGTAGTCACTGAGTGCGGAGCGTTGGCGGTAAAATCCGATACTCGGCGGTGTGGCAGTTCTTTGCTAAGACACCGGAGGAGCCGAATATGGGTATATGTAGAATCTGTGGGCAGAAAGTGAAGCGGGGCCCAAAGGAGCTAACGTTGGCACCACGGCCCTGCGTCAACACATGCAGCGTCACCATCCGGTGGCCTGGGAGAATCATGGCTCAGATGTGGTGGTCCAACCAGCCGCCACAGCAACAGCAGCAGCAGCGCCGAGTGGCACGTATGCCATTGCAGCCAGTCAAGGCTCTACCACCTCTGCAGAAGGGAGTTATTTCTCTTTGCCCTCATCTCTCGGTCCAGATGCACTCTGCCACCCCAGTTAGAATGTCCGCTGGACTACTGGGCAGCCAAACTGAATGTGTGGCACGACAACTTGGCCGAGTTTGCAGTGGAGAAGCTGTCCTGCCCGGCCAGTAGTGTGCCATCAGAGTGGGTGTTAAGTGCGGCGGGGGCCATCGTTACCCCAAGGAGAACCCGCTTATCCACCGGAAATGTGGAACGACTGACCTTTGTCAAGATGAATCAGGCGTGGATCAGCCAGGATTTCCACACACCAATGCCTTAGGCGTCAGATTACATCAGCCATGACGCCTCACCCGACTTTGAGAAATGAGTCTGGGTTCAAACTACCTGCCTCAGCCACTATTCTGATGCGCCACCTGCCTGATGCCACACATCTGCTGCCAGTTTCTCCATCTGCATACCACCATATTTACCTGGGACTGCTATTGCCACCCACCACCACACTCTGTCATTGTGCCACTCTATGACCTCATGCTGCTGCTGCTGGTGCCGTGACCTCCCCACTGTGTCATTGTGCCACTCTGTGGCCTACTCCTGTTTTTGACACCTCCAGAATGTCATTGTGCCACTCTCTGACCTCATGCTGCTGCTGTAGCTGCTGTAGTGACCTCCACTCTCTGTCATTGTGCCACTCTGTGGCCTACTCCTGTTTTTGCCACCTCCAGAATGTCATTGTGCCACTGTCTGACCTCATGCTGCTGCTGTGGCTGCTGCCGTGACCTACACACTGTGTCATTGTGCCACTCTGTGGCCTATTCCTGTTTTTGCCACCTCCAGAATGTCATTGTGCCACTCTCTGACCTCATGCTGCTGTGGCTGTTGCCGTTACCTCCACACTCTGTCACTGATGTTGCCACCTGAGCCCTCAGCTTGTTTTTTTCCAGCTGTCGCTGCCATGACTTTATCAGGCTACATTCCCGCTTCAGTTTTTTGGTCAGTTTTGCCCTCTTAAGTGCCCAGGGAATTTTATAGTGAAGCGATTCTAAGAGCGGCGGCAGTCATGTGCATGTCATACTAAAACACAACATTGTATGAAGACCAAACCAAGCTCCCTCTGCATATTTAAGCATGGCACAACGTTCTACAGCACCCTGCAGGCTCTGTGCAGCCTGGAAATAGCTGGTTTTTAACGCGATTCGTCCCGAAGCAATTCGGACCGAAACTAATGTTGTCGAAAAATTCGGCGAGTCACTGAATCAAATTTTTTAGAAATTCGCCCATCTCTAGGTGTAGTTTATTAGATGGGGTAATTTATGGGGTATCTAACATATAGGCCTCTCAAAGCCATGTCAGAGTTGGACTGGTCCCTAAAAAAATGTATATTGCAAGTTTTCTTGAAAATGTGAAAAAGCCCCCTAATGTCGTAAAAATAAAAAGACATTTAGAAAATTATGCCAACCTACAGTAGACATATGGTAGATGCTAGTTATAAACTATTGTGAGTGGAATAACTATCTGTCTTACATGCAGAAATTTTTGAAGTTTGAAAATGGCAAAATTTTCAAATTTTTCACAATATGTTGATATTTTTCCCAAATAAACAAGGATTGTTTGGAACAAAATTTCTTACTAACTTAAAGCACTATGTGTCACGCGAAAACAGTATCTGATCACATGAATAGGTAAAAGTGTCAAAAAGTTATTCTCTCATAAAGTGACTCATGTCAGATTTAAAAAATGGGGCTCTGTCAGGAAGGTCAAACTGGCTGCGGCGGAAAGGGGTTAAGGCATCTCTGAACACACAGCAGGCTGTTTATACTTCTATACCTATAAATTAGACGCCTATAAATCACAAAATCAGGCGGTAACAATAACAAGTAAGTAAGAACGCCTCTACCTCTGATCTGTCTCTTGTAATTCTGTCAGTCTGTTTATACAGCAGTAAATGTATCACCTAGGAGCAGTCACTTAGGAAGGAAGCATAACTCTTCAAAGACCATGTAAGGATAACAACTTCTAAGTATATCAAGTAATTATTGGGTAAGTCCACTAATAGCTGGCTGCTTCTCTACAGTATGTGTTTAAGGATTTGCATGCCCCAGCAGCAAAGTAATTGCTTCTTTTTCTGAACCTGTTAACAAAGATTTTGACATATTTCCTGTACTCAAAACTAGAACAGTAATGAATGGAGAGAATTGCACGTGTGTGGCCACATCCTCTTCTGCAGCCACAGCACAAGCAAGGCGAAGTAAGAGACCCCCAATCTCACGATCGGTGCAGGGTTTTTAGGTGAGACTCACACATCAGACATTTGTGGTATCTCCTGCTGATAATGTCTGAGATGGGAATGTCTCTATAATATGTATTTCTAAATTGGGGTGTAGCTAAAGGAGGTGCCAAGGTCCTACCACGTAATTAGATATCAATGTGGTAGGACCTTGTCTATGAAACATGGTCACTATTGGCATATTACTAAATTTACACTGTGGCTTGTACATTACACTATTCACATCACGTTTTTGTGTATATTTAGTGTATGTGTCAGAAAAGGCATAATGTTAAAAAGAAGCTAAGACAGATGCCTAACATCTATTACCCATAAGCTACAATGGCGTCCGCTTAACCTACATGTAATGGATGACATTATAGTCTACAGACTATTAGGCATCTGTTTAACTCATCTGTTAGTCATCAATTTGATACATATGTCAGGTATACATTTAACAAATGGGGTACAGGCAGTACTCTCACATGTAGTAGCAGGATCAAGGTACTAACCGTATTGCACCTCAAAAAAAAAAAAAAAAAAAAAATGCCATCCAATGCCAGTCAAATATGTATAGAAGTAGCAAGAGATGGGGAGTACTGCAGCTTTTATATTTTATTGATCCATCCATGTCACAAAAAAATGTAACCACTGAGTCAATGAGTAATCCAGCCATAGGAGTGCTGACTACTTCCATACATGCTTTACACTGGCATCCTTCACTCAAAGACTACCATGTTAAAAATATATGTTTAACATATACATTTTCTTTACTGTAATGTAGACTGCTACAGTATTCCAGAACTGATGTGTAGTGGTCAGTCAGAGGTTAAAAGGCCTCCATCTGGCAATGAAAGTCTATAGACCTGTTTAGCGTGTACAATGGGAGCAAGGGCGTAACTAGAATTCATAGGGCCCAATAGAAATATGAGATGGGGCTCCACCACCTGATGACAATAAACTAAAACAGCAACATAACTAGCAATGAATAAAGGTATAAATAATACTGTCATATATCAAGGAACCTACATAGTAGTGATGGAGAACAGAAAACCACCAACTACTTGTTCTCTAAAAATAGGAACAATGTTCTTGTACCCAAGTGGGGCCCCCTCAAGCAGTCACCATATCTGCTATGGCTATAGTTACGCCCATTACAGAGAGTTTTCCAGGCATGCAAATAGAAAACCTGATGTGAACAGGCTGTATTCTCTATGACATGTCCATCCCGCACCAGGAAACGTCTCAGCAATAGGCTGCATTTCTATAAAAATGTGTCTGTCTGCCCTCGATGCATTGTGTAGCCTACCTGAAATGAATATGTTAATATGGATTCATAATATGTTGGCCATTCATTTTAATTGACCCTACTGTACTGTTCTCCTGGATGCTTTATACAGAGGCACATAGGTTTAGTCCTCACGGATACTATAAAAATGAGAAAACAAACAGTTGCATTCTCCATCACTATATTAACCCCTTAACAACATTTGACGTAAATTTATGTCATGATGCCATTAAGGGGGCATGTAGCAATACATAGGCAGCAGGTGCGGCTGGTAATTGCCGCTGACATCTGCCAGCAATAGCAGGAAACAGAGCCAGCACCGTTTCTCACTCCAATCGCCACCCCTGCGGCGAGATCACAGGGGGCTAACTGGTTAACATTGCGTCTGGAAGCCTTGTTAAGGCTCCATCACTGCCATGTTTCCCATTTCAGCACTTCCTGCCACAGACAGGAAGTAGTAAAACCACCATCTTTGTTCACCTTTCTGCATTTATACAATACAGAAATGTGTACAAACGATCGAGCCCCCTAGTGGTCTAGTACCCTATGGGGACTCAACGTACCAGTGGGGAAAAAAAATTAAAAGTGTAAAAAAAAAAAATTATTAAAAGTTCAAATCACCCGTCTTTTGTAATCTTACAAATAAAAAAATAAAATAAAAAAAGTCATACATAATAGGTGTACCTGCGTCCGTAAATATCTCTTTTTATTACAACATTTTGCAAAAATCCACACAAAGTACAATCATCGTCAGAAAATCACATTCCTTATAAAATGGCATTAAAGAAAAAATGCATTAGAATATCCAATCTGACACTTAAAGTCACACATCTCTCAATTGTCGTCAGTTCAAACACATAAGTCCGTAAATATCTGATCTATTAAAATATAACATTTATCCCATACGCTGAACACTGCAGAAGAAAAAAAACTGGTTTTTTTTGGTCATTTCACATCTGCTAAAAAATGAAATAAAAGTGATAAAAAACTAGCACCTAACCCAAAATGGTACCAATAAAAAGTACACATCCGCTCGCAAAAAATGCATCCTCACTCAGGTCTATAGGTGGAAGTATGATAAATTTATTGGTCTCAGAAAATGGCGTTGCGGTGCAAATTTCAAAAATAGAAATAGGATTTTTTAACAGTAATAGAACATAATAAAAACTCTACATATTTCGTATCTTCAGAATGATATCAACCCTTTAGCATATGGAGAACACATCGTTTATACTGAAGAGTAAACGGCGTAAAAACAAAATCCCACAAACACGGTGTAAGTACGTTTTTTTCACCATTTCGCCCCACTTGGAATTTTTTTGCGGTTTTCCAGTATATTCTATGGTACAGTCAATGGCAACATTAAAAAGTACATGTTGTACTGCAAAATAAAACCCCTCATATATATATATATAATGTATATAATAATAATAATATGTCTGTGTAGGTGGGAAAATAAAAAAGTTATGGCTCTTGGAAGGAGGAAAAAAATGAATGTATTGACCTAAAAACGCGCTGCCCTTAAGGAGTTAAAGAAGTGTTAACCCTTAGCAGAAACTCAGCACACTGATCTTGGATGTACGCTATATCCTTCTGAGGTATGTAGTGGCTTTTTCTTTATGTGAGAACAGTCCAAACCACTGGCCCATTTTTTGGGGAAACTTTGAACCACCCATTTAAAGTTTTTAATCTGATTTCTTTTGTCACTCCACTATGCTTGACCACTGAAATCATCTGAACAGTACCCCGTGTGCTAAAGATATCTTATTTTTTAATATCCCCCTACTGTATATTTTTAAGGGGTGTTCCCACCATGCACTTTGATGGTATATTGATAGGATATGTGTCAGGACAGGAGGTGGATTCACTGGACTGCCGCAATCGGTGGCATAAGCCAAGCCACTGAGCAGAATCTAAGTGGGTTCCAGTGTTCACCAGTTTGGACTTGCTGCAGCAGGAGCCTACCAGGTTGCTACCCCTGACGTTACTAGACTGCGGTGGCAGCGGGGGTGCAGCGTGGTACAGAATTGGCAGGCAGATACGTGGTCAGAGACAGGCAAGAAGGTCAGGGCAGGTGGTAGGCAATGTGGTCAGGAAAACAGGCAAGAAAGGTCCGGTACACAGGAAAACATAAATAGCGCAACACTCTCCAACAAACAAACACATCAAAATTACCAACGAAGTGGCAGAGAGGACAGAAGGAGACAGGCTAATAAAGGGAAGGGTAGAACCTAATTGTATATTAAAGGCATACTGACCCTTTAAATTTTAAAGAGCTAGCACGCGCCCTAGGGAACAAGTACGTGTACACAGAGCTGGAGCCGAGGACAGAGCAGGAGCGAGGACTGGTGAGTAGCAGGGAGTCAGGTTACGATCGGGCCTGCGACATGGATCGCAGCGCAGTGTCGTGACAATATGCCATCATATTGTGATAGGTACAGGACCAGAACCTATCTCGGAAATGGCCCTCTAAATTCTCAGCTTAGAATGGAGAGTCGGTCACACTTGCACACTAATCTCCATTCTGTTCTATGGGAGTTCCAAGTACAGTCAAACACACCGCTCACCTTTGCTCAAAACTCCCATAGTACAGAATGGAGAGTTGTGCACAAGTGCTATTGGCTCTCTATTTTGAGACCAGACTTTTGAGGGCTCGTTCCCAAGATAGGTGAGGATGCCAGCGGTAAGACCCGCACCTATTACAGTTTTATGGCATATCCTATCAATATACCATGAAAGTGCATGGTGAGAACATCCCTTAAAGCAATTTCAACTCAGATGTGATCTTCCAGTTGGTGGAGCAGTTTTTAATTATCACTATTAAATCTAGCAACAAAGGAGCCCGGAAGACGAAACTGCTTCCTTGGCACTTTTCAGAGTTTCAAGCAACTGTCTACAACTAGGACCTCATTCAGTCCAACAAACCCGATCAATGTGAATTCTTTATAGCGCCTGCGGCACAGTTTTTTTCCATATACACTGGTGTCTAGAACAGAATGGATGTCAGCTGCCATTGACAGGAGATTAGCAGTGCCAGGGCATATGTCCTGGCCTTAGAATCAAGAGCATCTACTGCGGTGGGAAGGGGGCCCGGGAGCAGCAGTAAAATTGAATAGTAAGTAACTGAGAACACTAATTTCTTTCATGTCCTCAGCAGGATTAAGGACAAATCTCCCTTTAACAAGCCCAGTAAGAAAATGATCTGTTTAGTTGGTGTGTCCCGGGCAGTTGCCCTCGGCAGCTCTGCAGTGAATGCTGTCATACTGCTCTAAGCAAGAAGTGACATTTAGCAGAGGGGGCTCCCTGTGTGCTAGGAGCAGATTTACTTGATGCTTTCCAGAGTTTCTTTGAAGCCTGGCTCAAGACTGCCTGCCAGACTTTCATTCATTGTTACCAGGACTTGGGGAACGTAATAAGCCAGCTCTGCTTGTGATCTAAACATAAGTTTACATTGAATAGAAAATCCCATTAAGAAAATGACTTCAGGGACAAAAATCATCTACGTAAAAGCTATTATTCCCAGTAGAATCCTATGTGTCTCACTTCAAGTATTTTCCAGATTCACGGCTCTGAGAAGTTGATAGTATCATAGATACTGCCAATTATATAACGCTTACCTGTTCATATGATAATATGATAATAACATCAACCCACTCCTCTACCCAGGGCCATCTTTTCCATTGGGCACACTAGGCAGTGACCCGGGGGCCCCAGTTGGTCCATATGGATGACCCAGGAATACAAGACACATACCCTGGATCCCTGGGTTGGCTTTGCTTATTTAACTGTTTGTGTGTTTTTAGGATGTGGAAACAGTTAAAAACCATGGTGGAGAAGGGAGTTAAAGGCTCCCTGCCCTGTCAAATAGTCTTGTAGGCTGCAAGTGTCCAGATATAGCGTAAGTGGTGTGATAATATGGGTGTGCTTGGGGGTGGCAAGAGGCATGGTCTAGTGCGATGTCTTGTCTCTGGGTATGGTCCACTGCAGTATTATGCCCGGGGGCCCATAATGCTGGTAAGATGGCTCTGCCTCTACCAATTGGTCTTGTTTAAATCAACTTAAAGGTATAAGCATAATCTAATGGTTATAATGATCCATGGTTTGTAATATGCTAGGTTTAGACTCTGTTCAGATCTTACTATCTATGTCCAAAGCACTTCCTTACAGTGTATAAAGCCATGTGCTGCGGCCAAACCTCACCATGTAACGTCTTTTTGATATTCAAAGCACAACAGTACAAAGATTGAACACAAGTTCATGGGATAAAAGCCTCTACCTCATGCCCTTACACCTCCTAAATATTTACCTGATCTTTCCTGTGCCTATGGTCCTCCTGCGACTCTCCTCCTCCCGGCTGGATTCCAATGACCAGCAATGTCCTAGACTTGGTAAAAACCACCAGCAGGTGTTGGATACCTAGGACCAACAATATCCTGAGCTGGAAGGCAACTAGCAGTCATCTCCTAAAATGGATAACCAGCACAAGCATCTAATGACCAACAAATGCTAAACCAAATTGTAAGGGTAGGCGTACCGTATCGGCAGGCCTGAGATGTGTATTCACTGGACCACTACAAGCAGTGGTATAGCCACGCCAGGGAGCGAAATCTAAGTAGGTCCGGTATTCACCAGAGCCCGCCGCAAAGCAGGTTGGTCTTGTTGGGGCTGAACACTACCAGGTCGCTACTCCTTGCGCGACTTGCTTGTGGTGGCAGCCAAGGTGCAGCGTGGTACAAAATTGTCCAACCATTGAGCTGTAAGTATGGCCGTGTGTTTGTGTTTCTGTCTGTGCTATAAACTTGCAACAGAAGCCAAATATTACATCTGTATCTGTCCCACTCTTTTTGCCCCAAGAGCTGTTTTTGCTGGGTCTCACACCTTGTTTAAGACAAGTAGGGGCCAAAATATTGGAACCCTCCATCACGTAACCTTAGAAAATTTTGGACGGATGGCACTCAGAAAAGCCGTAATTGGAAAACTATGCCAGTGTCTATGCAGAGAATTCCTGATGGTCCTGATGAAATTGGTAATGAAATTCATATGTCTATCAAAAGAAGGATCCCTCATTCACACACATGGACATAGGCATCTATATATTGTGGCGAAATGACAGTATATAGATCCTGCCAATAGGTGGAGTACAGCAGTATACCTGCTGCAGACGTGCCACTGAGGAAGGCAACTATTTGGCATCAGTAACCATAGGTTACTGACACAGGTAGCTAGCATGGCTGCTAGGCGGTTAGTGATGGGTTGCCTTTCCTGGGACGGCAATAGCGGTGGGTGGGTTGCCGTTCCCACGTTCCAGAGCTGAGGAGAAAGCTTTTGCCCCCAGGCTTGAGGGAAGCCCAAAGTGTACTACGAGCGTTTAGTGCTGGACGGTAGGTCCAGGTCGGACGTTAGAGAGGGTCTCTCTTTATACGTGTAGTTAGTGGCTAGGCTGCCTAGGGTTTTGTTTGTACCTTTATTTGTTTATATTCCTGTGCCTGAATAAAGCTCGCTGAGGCCAGTTCCAAAAGAAGTTCTGTGTCTGTGTGCTATTTCGCTTACCAAAGTGGCGATCCAGGAGCTAAGCAACCTTAGGAGGGACCAAGATGACGTCTGAATGCAAGTGAGGCGTTACAATAACTGTATAGTCACTGGCCTTTCTTACCTCTCACTATTCTGTTCTGAATAACAGAAAATGTAAAAAGGTTGTTTGGGTTATTTTTTATTAAATATATTTAGGCTGATAATTAAAAAAAAAAAATTCCACTCAACTCCCCTCTCCCCTCCATTCCAGCACTTCCATCTTCTACTGACTGACTGCTGCGGTCATGTGCCATCACCCGATGTAATCGTAAAGAATGAGCAGTGACAATATTAATGGTTGCAGGAGTCTCAAGTTAACCGTAGTGTCCAGAAGTGAACAGACTGACCAGAGAAGACGGCGGCAGCGCTGCAACAGAGGTAAGTATGTTTCTTTATTTTATCAGGGCAACAGTAGCCTAAATATATTTAATAAAAAATAACTCAAACAATATTAGAGATCCACGGCTTATCCCATGAAGGATTCTTAGCATCAGGGCATACTTCGCCTTTATTTTTTTTTATTAAGGGTTGTAAGTCATCCCTGAGGAATCAAAGTATTAATCACAGCTTAGAAACGTGATGCGAAAAAGGAAAAAACAAAGCATAATACAAGGACAGGAAAAAATGCAGCCTACAATAAAAAGCTTTCAGTGACAGATCACATGCACCACACATTTGTATGCAGTGATATGATGACTGTTAGATCATCATAAGATTGCTTCATTTATTACAGTGGCAGAATGAAATGAAACAACTGGGAAAATTACTTAAAAACTATCAACAGGCGGCTCAGCGGCTAGTCACAGATCTCCTATAATAGTATTGTGTTCTATGGGCTTGATCAGTTCAATAACACTTTCATGACTCTGGGCATGAAAGGGGTTGTTTCTGGTCATTATTTTTTTTTTCTTTTATGGTATGTCAATTTGAATCAGAATCTAGACTTACTCTATGAACCATCATTCTTAACTCTAATGCACAAAGAATCAACTCCACTGATGAACCCCAAGAATCAAGTCCACTGGTGGGCCTCAAGAATCAATTCCACTAGTGGGCCTCAAGAATCAACTCCACTGGTGGGCCTCAAGAATCAACTCCACTGATGGCCCCCAAGAATCAACTCCACTTTTGGCCCCCAAAAATAACTCCACGGGTGGGCCCCAAGAAAAACTCCCGGTGGGCCCCAAAAATAAACTCCGTGAGGGCCCAAGAATAAATCCCTGGTGGAAACCCAAAAAATAAAACCCCGCTGATGGGCCCAAGAATAACTTCACGGGTGGCCCCCAAGAATCAACTCCACCGGTGGGACCCAAGAATCAACTCCACTGGTGGGACCCAAGAATCAACTCCACTGGTGGGCCTTTGGTACCCAGTCCGACACTGTCCACAATCTTTCCATGTGTTGTTTACTTCCTGATCCTGGCAATCAGAACGTCACTGCTGCACTCGCTAATTGGCTACAGCAATCACGTAACATTTCCTGCCATCACTGTTCGGAAGTGAGGACTCTGAATGGTAATGTTAGGCAATACAAATGACCGCCACAGAAGTGACTTTCCGCCTGCCAGGACCAGGAAGTAATCAGAAGACGAAGGTAGACGACAGATAACGGCAGCACTGGAACAAAGGTAAGGAGAGTAATTTTTTTTTCTAATTTTGTAACTGAAACACCAGTATAACTTAATTAGGAAACAAACAAATGGACAGCCCCTTTAAGAATGAAAACCAGTGATCTTCATGGTTGTCATTAGCATCTGCTCAACTTACCTATTTGACTGATTTTGATAAATATATTTATTTCAAGCAGTCTGAAAAAAACAATGTTTTGTCTCCACATCCAAAAAGATTTTTTTTTTTTTTTTTAAAAAGAGCATAGGTGCACGTTGGTGTGGCAGCAAAATACAAACACAATACAATATTAGCAGCATACTACTAGCAAAAAAAACAGTCAAAGGTAACATATTAATTTTTTTAGAAAAGCTTTATGTCTTTTAGATCATGAAAACTTAAAGGGTTGTCTCACTACTTTGATTCTTTTTAAACTATAGCCTAGCAGCAAAGACAGTCGCGTGGGGCAAACAAAGGGAAAAAACCAAGTTTGTGGTTTCCCTGCTATCTACCCAGTACTATTTGGTTTTGTATTGGTGGTATCATTTATACTGTTTATTATTGCTGCTTATGCTGCTGTTTCTGCTTCCAGTCATTAGGTGTTATGGGTCCAGTCTTCTTTTGCTATGTCCCTATGAGTTTTGGTTATGCCCCTACATGGACCCAATCAGCAGCCTTTTTCCAGAGAATAATGAACTGGTGTTAACCTGTCTGGAAAAAAGCTGGTGATTGGTCGCACAAATTTGGGTTAGGCAGAATCAGTCTAATTCAAAGTGCAACACTACTAAGTTCAAAGCAGAAGTTTAAAGCTGACCTGTGTATTATTGCTGCAAATGTCCTACAGAATTGTGCAGTCCTATGTGTGCACACAAGGATTAACAGCTTGCGTTCAACTTTTTGCAGCAGCAGAATTTTTATTTAATGTCAAATGAAGTTGCAGAAATCTCAATCACATATAGTAGAAGGGGATTGTCACCAGATCTTACACAAGTTTTTAAAGGGAATCTGTCGTCAATTTTTTTTTTTACTTATTAAATCAAGCCCCTGATCCATATTCTTTTCCTCTCAGTCGTTTTTATTTCCCGATTGTAGATTTTTATTCAGTCTTCTATATATGATTGTGGGGAAGACTTTCTTCCCTGCATTTTTAAAACAGCAGTCAGGAGATTTTTTTAAGAGTTTCCCGGGCCCTTTGGATTTTTAAAACAGTTTCTGTCCCATAGACTTTTCTATGGGGAAAGTTTTCACTGTGAAGGGAGGGGGAGGGGAGTGTGACATCTCTTCTTTTTTACTGGTGGATTCTGTGTTAAACTGTACACAATGGGGTCTCCTTTGTTTGACCCGCTTTTACTGAAAATGAGCGACCCGCTGAAAAGTCTCTAAACAGAACAGGAAATGTCAGACGATTATTTGGCTTTTTTGGGCCAAAATGAAAACGGAGGACTTAAGAATTATTAAAAAAAAAATTGAAAATGATCTGGGGAAATTTTTAAAAAAATAACCAAAAAAAATTCTACAAATGTGTTTTAAAAAAAAAATGTGATTTAAATCAATAATCATTTTTTGATGACCATTCCCTTTTAAAACAGATTCTTCCCCTGCTTTATAGGAGGTTTTCCTCTAAGGGGGGGGAGAGGGGGAGCTGGACCTCTCCTCTTTGATTGGGTTCTTGTTATTGTAAACAATGGTGTCTCCTTTTAGTTGCCCTGTTTTTAAGATAATAGCACTGCTGAAAAACTCTCTAAACAAACAGAAGTTCAGACGATTATTAGGCTTTTGTGGCCCAAAATGAAAAATGCAGGACTTTAAAATTATTTAAAAAAAACTGAAAGTGATATGGAAAAAAAAAAAAAACATAACCAAAAAAATTTCCCAAAAAATGTGTTTAAAAAAAATGTGAGTTAAACAATAAGTCATTTTTTGATAACACATTCCCTTTAACACAGGATCCATATCAAAATCCATGGTTTGTCCCCCACTTATGAACAGGCTCTTTAAAGTGAATAATATCAGTAACTATAGCCCGCATTACAAAAAATCCTAAATGAAAGCCAATTTGCTGCTTATTTGAATAGCAAAATAAAAAGTATTTTTTTAATGCAGAAAAACCAAAAGCCATTATTGGCAATATTCTTAACAATTTTCATTTTTTTTCCGAATTCCTGCATAATGCATATATTTTTTCAGAAGAGAACATTCAGATGATTTTTAATTAAAAAATATCAAATTTTAAGCTCTAAAAACTACAAGAATTCATTCTAGCTTGGGCTTCATGCACACAGCTGTATTAAAGCTCACCCTTAAAGGAGAGTTAAAATAGGACTCCTTTCAAGTGCATGGTGCCTCTATTGTACCACGGCCCGCAGGGAAGTAGGGGAAACTCCTGGTGGGCTCTTGAACATGGTAGGCCCCAGGGCATGGCAGGCCTGTGGCTGCTTTTAGGGAGAAGAAAAAGGGCGGAAAATAAAAGTAAAAATGCAGTTGTGCAGTCATTTACGACTGTGAGTGGGGCCCCAGGAGTCAACTCCATTGATGGGTCCCAAGAATCAATTTCCATGGTGGACCCCCCAAAGGGGAACCCTTTATTTAAGCCCCTTCCCCCAAAGGGAAATTTTAATTTTCCCCTTCCCGTGGGGTCAGGCACCCATTTTTCCTGATTGTACCCAAGTTTTATATGGAGGCAAACAGAAGTATATTGTGTTGGATTATTTAATAAAATATGGCAGAAACTCAGAATCTCTGGAGGTTTGTATAAGCTTTGTACATGAAGTACCTGATGAAGGTGTTACCGAGGCATGTAAATGCCGTGTTTTTAAATTTTTAAAACTGGGCCCTCATTTAAAAGATGCAGAAGTAAAGGGGTTTCTTTTTTTTAGATAAGTGGACCCTTTGAATGTTTAATTTGTTATGAATCACAGAACCAGACTGAAGTGGGGTCTTTCCCATAACCCCCCTTAAAACTTTTAATAAATTCGTATTAGTCCCAATTATCCAAATTTTCTTTATATTAATTATTTGATTAAATTTTTATAGTCCATAACATCTTCGGGCATAAATATACACATGAGACAAGTAAGGTAAATTAAACCTCCGATACGTTTTGAGTAGTATATACAGTCTCTGCAATCTCTGTATTTCAGTACTTCAGTGAAAGTCCTCCATAGTATCAAACACTGGAGACAACGCGGAGCTTGTTTGCTACAGTCACCACGAGGACCACCATATGCTCAACAGTGACGTTTCAGAGGAAACTCCTCCTCCTTCCTCAGACATCGTCATCTGACTACGCTCTCCCGCTGAACATGCAATAGCGCACCAAAATAGGACTTATATATACATCACACAGGTACATCACATGATTTCAATAAATATATAAATCATTTAAATTACAAATATAAATCTTATTTCTTACTAATATCTTACTAAATGTCTTGCTATATGAAAGCTTTTAAGCTTAAACATTTCATTTAACCTCTTTGGGGCAAGACAATCGAGTTTAAATATCCAATACGCTTCACGCTGAAGCAAATGGGAATGCAGCATATTTTGATCCTTACAGAAAACCTCCTCTACCACACACCACTTCAATTCATGTATTTGGTGGCGTACCTCATTAAAATGACATGCCACCGAAGTTTCTCCATATTTTATTTTGTCTTCACCCTTGCATGTCATAGAACCAACCCTAGCATTATAAGTCCTTATTGCTGACTTATGTTCATTTATAGGAATCTTTATTGGACGACTAGTTTGACCAAAATATATTTTACCACGTGAGCATTTTAGAACATAGATTACATTTTTACTCAAACAGGTAAAAAAAAACTTTAATAGGTATGTCATATCCTTTTAAGGGATGTTTAATAGAATCACCTTTAATGATAGAATTGCAATTTAAGCATGTCATGCAAGGGTGAGTTCCCTTTCTTGCAGCTCTGAATATTGTTTGACGATCTTTTCTTTCTAAATTAATATCTGAATGAATAAGTGTATCACCTATGGATTTACCCTTCTTAAAAATGAACCGTGGTCCATCTTAAAACAGGTAACCATATGTGAATCGCTTCTCAAAATAGGCCAATGACGTTGTATGGCCTTCTAAATTATACTTGAATGTTGGTCAAATGTTGACATAAACATAATTTGTTCCTTTCTAAATCTATTTTTGGACTTCAAAACTTCACTTTGTCTAATTGATAATATTTCATATCCTATTTTTTGTAATTCAGTTTTATCATATCCTCTAGCAACAAATTTATTAATAACGTTCCCTGTTAGAAAGTATTGTTCATGGGTTTAAAACCTATAATCTCGCCTAAGGAATGCCCCCGTGGAAACCCCCTTAAAAAGGGTTTTGCCACGATCCTATTTCATACCCCTAAATCCAGCTCTTCGCTCTGTGTGTCAAAAGGGGGCGTGTGTGTTTTGTTTGAATTGATATCATGTGACCCAGCGGATACATCCCCGGGCCTTTCCTTCTATAGTGAAAGAAAGGTTGTTTATGTGTAGAATTGTAAGTAGCTCATGTAGCTCAGCGGTTTTTTTTTTTTTTTGCTTTACAGCACAAGGGTCCTTGGTTCAAATCCCTGCAGGAACTTAACCTGTGGTTTTTTTTTTTCTCTTTATAATGCACGACCTCATTGGGTTTCTTTTTTATTTATTGCACTGTTTGCAATTTTCTAAGGAGTACGAGGAGGGGGTGAGTGACCCTGGGGTTTGAACATCGGTAGCTGCCTGAGAGGAGAAGTGTGACTGAGCATGTTGCCCCGGATGAGGAGCTACACCCCCTGGTCGTTCCTGGAGACGAGCTGTAAAAAAATGGATCATAAAGGAGCAGTTTAAAAGAAAAACGGTGCAAAAATTTTTTAATAATGATGAATGTTGAAAATGTTTATTATTTAATTTTCAAACTTCCCACCTCAATTTTACTTCATGGACAAACCCCTTTAAATGTTTGCGGGGCATGGTACGAATCACGATGTAACATGTTATTACGATCAATCGGTTTACTGTAAAGTGTTGTCAAGATACCAGAATCCTGACTGTAGCAAACAAGCTCCGCGTTGTTTCCTGTGTGTGACACTATGGAGGGCTTTCACTGAAAGCTGAGTACTGAAATACAGAGATTGCAGAGACTGCAAATACTACTCTAAACGTATCAGAGGTTTTATTTACCTTACTTGTCTCATGTGTATATTTATGCCCGAAGATGTTATGGGCTATGAAAATTGAATCAAATAAGCAATATAAAGAAAATCTGAATTGGACTGTATAGCGAATTTATTAGAAGCAAAGGGGTTGCCACTTTACAAGAATATTTCCTAAAAGGCCATAAACTGTGGCACATAAATCTGTAGCTTTAACATGGCTCATGCTCGGGTTAAGGCCCCCTCATGCCCTTGTATGGGCCATGTAAACACTGGAGAGAGGTGGTCTCAGCATCTATAGGATGTAATATGGCGGCCATTACGTGATCTACCCATATGACTGCTGTCATGGTTCTCCCTGGCTACATCCTCTTCTGACCAGTTGCTGAACAGTAACTGAACACATCTAGTACATGTGCAAATGAAAGAATCAAAATCTCTTGTATCTGCACATGCGCTGAACATGTTCAGTGTATAGTCTATACATGGGTGCCAGGGGCCTTCAATCAAACAGCTGTGGTAAAGTACAAGGAAAGCTACAGATTTATGGTCCAACACAACAATTCTTGGAAAGTGGCAAACTATGATCATTGTCTATACTAAAAACAACAAGAAAGCTAGTTTTTTCATCAAATGCCCAAAAAAATATCAAGGATCAATATAGAGATCTCTCCCATGATCTTTTTATACCCAGGACTGTATCTAGAACAAGGGGGCATCCTCTACATCTATAGGAAAGAAGGTTTCTACAAAAACAGAGAAAGGGATTCTTTACTGTTAGAGCAGTAAGACTGTGGAACTCTCCGCAAGAGGAACTTGTCATGGTGAATTTACTAGCAGAGTTCAGAAGGGGCCTGGATACTTTTCTAGAGTGTAATAATATAACAAGTTATAATGACTAGGATTCTGGAGAGGGGTCATTGATCCAGGGATTTATTCTGATTACCAGATTGGAGTCCGGAAGGAATTTTTTTCCTAAATTGAGGACAATCGGCTTCTACCTCATGGGGGTTTTTGCCTTCCTCTGGATCAACACTGTAGCACAATAGGCTGAACTGGATGGACGTCTGTCTTTTTTTAGGCCTCACAAACTATGTAACTATGTAACAATGAAAGTTGTATGAAAGTTGCTATTTTAGACAACATTTTGAATAATTTCAGCCCTCAGAATATCACCATAATATTATTATCCAAATAATATATATATAATAATACAGCTGTACAGTCCCCAGAAAATACTACTAATTTGCTTCCCAAATAATACTGCCACACACTACAGAATGATAAAGTATGGCTTTAGTTTCATACAGGGTTTCCTATTCTAAGGGGCTCCCTAAGAAAATGCCCAGTGTGCCAGCCCTTAAAACCAACCCTTTGTCTGGTTACCTTTAGATCATGGGTTCACAGTTGCATCCTGAAGGTCATGTGTGGCTCACGGCATTTGTGTGTGGCTCCTAGAGGTACTGAAAGAATGGCATCACTAGTGGGCATTGTGTGGTTCATATTACTATAGGACACTGTGTAGCTCACACTATTATGGTGGGCACTGGGAGGTTGTATGAATTTTACTTTAAATAATAATAATCTATATAGCGCCAACATATTCCGCAGCATTTTCCAATGTAGAGGGTATAATTACAGACAAAAAGACAAATATTACACAATACAGGGGCGTCGCTAGGCTGTTTTATTCGGGGCTCGGGCCCCGAATAAAACCCCCTGTGCCCTGAGTCTCCCGGGCTCCAGGCCTCTGCGCTGGGCCTGGAGCACCGACTGGTTTCTCAGCTGCATGTGCGTCCGCTGGACGCCACCCCAGCGGGAGGGTTTTCTGCGGGGGCAGAGAGTGAACGCTCCTGCCCCGCAGACAGTGTCGGACTCGCAGGTCCTACCCGCGAGGCTGCCGGGTCCTCACAGCGCTGAGGACCCGCCGCGGCCCCGTTCGCCCCCAGCCGGCAGGCGCGAGACATCCCGTCATCGCGACCTGCCTGTCCTCGGGCGGACAGCGCTCATAGGCTGTGCGCCCGAGGAAGCTGCCGAGGAGCGCGGGCTGAAGGGACAGAAGAGGAGCGCGCTCGCGGGGGATTTAAAAGGTGGTATTAAGGTTGTTATTTTTAAAGCGTTTACTGCCTCAGTGCCCCTATAAAATGCCTGTGGCCCCCATATCCCTGCCTGTGGCCCCCTACCCCTGCCTGTGGCCCCCATATCCGTGCCTGGGGCCCCCATACCACTGTCTGTGGTCCCCATACCACTGTCTGTTGTTATTTTTATAGCGTTTACCTGCCTCAGTGCCCCTATATACTGCCTGTGCCCCTATAATGCCTGCCTGTGGCCCCCATATCCCTGCCTGTGCCCCTATAATGCCTGCCTGTGGCCCCCATACCCCTGCCTGTGACCCCCATATGCTGCCTGTGGCCCCCATATCCCTGTTTGTGCCCCCATATACTGCCTGTGCCCCCATTTACTGCCTGTGCCCCAATTTCCCTGCCTGGGCCCCCATACCCCTGCCTTGGCCCCTATACTGCCTGGGGCCCCCATATCCCTGCCTGTGGCCCCCATATAGCTGTGCCCCTATAGACCTGCTTTTGGCCCCATATACCTGCCTGTGCCCCTATATACCTGCCTGTGCCCCCATATACCTGCCTGTGCCCCCATATCCCTGCCTGTGCCCCCTATATGCCTCTTTGCCCCCTTTTAACTGCCTCAGTGCCCTTATATACCTGCTTGTGGCCCCCATATACTGCCTCAGTGCCCCCATATACTGCCTCAATGACCCTATATACCTGCCTGTGGCCCCCATATACTGCCTGTGCCCCCTATATACTGCCTTTGGCCCCATATACCTGCCTGTGGCCCCTATATACTGCCTCAGTGCCCCCATATACTGCCTGTGGCCCCATATACTGCCTCAATGACCCTATATACCTGCCTGTGGCCCCATATACTGCCTGTGCCCCCCTATACCTGCCTGTCCCCCCCTATACCTGCCTGTGCCCCATATACTGCCTCAGTGCCTTATATACCTGCCTCAGTGCCCCTTATATACCTGCCTCAGTGCCCCTATATTCTGCCTCAGTGCCCCTATATTCTGCCTCAGTGCCCCATTTTACTGCCTGTGGCCCCCATATACCTGCCTGTGGCCCCCATATCCCTGCCTGTGCCCCTATACTGCTTCAGTGCCCCTATATACCTAACTGAGGGGACTGCTTACCTAAAATTAAGGAGTTGCTGGAAATGTGAGGATTCTAAGATTATTTGTGTCCAAACCCTCAGGGACAGTATTGTCCAGGGGGCAATCAGCATGAAGGTGTGAACCGGATTGGAGAAGAAAAGGGAAAGTGAAACGACGGCTGATCAGAAAGACGTCTCCGGTGAGTTTTCTAAATGTTAAATGCAGTGTAATCACTTATATGTCTGCAGGTCTTAAATAAAAAACTAGTATCTAACCACTATATGGTCCCTGTATGGCGGTGGTATATGTAATCAGAGCCTGTGTACAGCTGGTAGTCCATGTGGGGGTCGCGTTCGGTCAGGGTCTGGCAGGATATTTGAGCCTTAAGTAGTAAGAGTTTTTGGGTTTTTGGTTTTGTAGGATGGTTTTAGTACAATCACTTGTCTGGTAGATTTGCTCCATGTGTCAGTATGTTTTGGTGACTGTTTAGGGGTATTGTCATATGAAGGTGAGAAGTTCTGAAAAAGTAAATTTGTCATTGGTGATTTTTACTGTACAGTGACTGCTGAGGAGATGGACGGGATCTGTGTGGGATGTGTAGAAAATTAGTGACAGGAACAGAAGGTTTTTCTCTGTAAAAAAACATCCGCAGTTCCCCAATGAGGCGGGGGGGAAAAAAACACAAAGGGCCCAAGCCCCGGATGTTTTAGGACCCTAGCAACGCCCCTGACACAATAAAAGCTACTTACAGATGAGACACAAGGGGCGAAAAGAATGAAGGAAGGCGCATCAAAGTGAATAGTCGAGTCTCATTGTCAGTATATAAAGCGCCTGATGTATGAAAGTGGTTTTTGTGTGTTCATAAATGGTGTGTAAAGTTCGACGCGTCTCGCCTATGTGTTAGGCGCATTACGGAACTTAGGCGCATTATTAATGCGCCTAACATGTATTATGGTTCGAGACAGGCTGGAAATAAGAGCAGTCATTAGAATAGCATGTCAGTGAATAGAAACTATGGTACTGATCCTGCTTGGAGGACCACAGGTCCCAGCAATACCTGTGGTGTGCTGGCTTTTGCTGAATGCAGTATAAAGGGTGAGAGCAGCAAAAATAAATTTAATGTAGTAAAAATTTTAAATATAAAAATCTGAACAACATAATCAATGGGTTTTTTAATGTAAAATTTGTTTTAGATTCTATTAATTTTAAATACATTTTATAGGAGACATTTTTATATTTGGGGATATTATATATTTTATATTAATTTATATGATCATATTTTTCATTACATTTAAATAATGTAATGTTATACAGTTTGATAATTATAATAAATTACATTTTATTATTGTACTGGTGTAAATTGAGAAATATTGGACATTTTTACTCCTTACAGCAAATCTATCTCCACCTCAACTCCTCAGCATCAGGCAGAGCACAATGAGATAGGTCTGCCCGTCGGAGCAGTAGTGCGCCTAGTTTTGCCGAACCACATTCATACATGTGTCTAATATTACGAGTGTGGTGCGACACGCCTCCATAACGCCTCCAGAACACCCCCTCATGTTAGGCGCATTAGAAAGTGTCGAGTCCTACGAACAATGCGCCTAACACATTCATTAGGTGCATTAGACATCATAGACTTCTCCCTTAGGTGCATTGTATGCCAGAAAAATGATGAAAAACCCGATCATACATGTCACCTACTTGCAAGAACTTACAATCTATGAGAGGGTATGGGGGAGACGAATGGTAAGCGTATGTTCACACGGCATATTAGGGCGCTTATGGTATGCACCGCAATATGCCGGGTGTTTTGGAAGTACGCACTGATCAGTGCGTAATTCCAAAGCACGGGGAGAGGCACCCAGCCAGCCCCATCGATACGCATTGTCAGCGGCGCGTAAGTGCCGCAAACAACTGACATGCCACTTTCCTTCCCGGGTGCACAATACAATCGTATTGTACGCCCAGGGAGACAACACGTAATTCATAGTTGTCTATGAGAGCCACGAATTACCGTAATTGCGGCACGCATTTTGCCACATACAAAGCGTAATACGCAGCGAAATACACACTCTAAAATACGCCGTGTGAACATACCCTTAGAAATGCTAAGTTTATGATGGTCCAACCATGTTTCATAAATATGGGGTGGTTTACATGAAAATTGGGTGAATCTGCCCCCTGACAGTACATCTATATACAGATAAATACCTGTGGGTACCCTAGTGTAGGGTGAAGAGAAGCAAAAGAAAACACTTCCATCAAAAAATTTATTTTCACTATACAACTATTATATGGATTTATTTTTTAATTAGGTGGTTGGTTTTTATATCATTTTTAAAGTTACCACTTTGTACATCACTTGTTATGACTTCCCCTCTGTGAGCTCTGATAGCACAGCAATGAGAAGATTGCTTGATGGTTCTTCTTTTTTGTATGCTCTAGTCTGAGAATAGTAAACATTATCAACAATTATCTGATAAGTGTGAAGAAACCTATCCTCCACCCCCCAGTGTAAAAAAAGTTTACTCTATTCTCCAATACAAGCAAACCAGTACAGTGTTATGCAGAGCGCAGGCCACAAGCAGCCCATGATAAATACCTCTCCGGTCCAGCAAATATAACCATATTTAACAAAAGTATTAAAAAAATATGTAGCTTAATATTTATAATTGGCCAGTTTTTAAATGACCGATTTACTAGTCACCTTGGGCGACATGTTGAACAGGGCTGCGCCAGAAGTCTGCCGTCTTTTCAGCCCGATATCAGGAACAGCCCCGTTCGCTGTAGTTTTAAATCTCCCTAACAGTGAGCAAGGGCCTGTGGCGCCCCAAAAACGCGTCCTGTGTTTATAACACATATGTGGGTGTATGTTGCTAGTGTGCATTTTACTGTTTTGGATGGAAATAAATTGCTGCTTTTACCGCTACCGGCTTTTTGATATTGCGGTGGTATCAGACGTTTGTCAACC
Organism: Phyllomedusa bahiana; assembly: GCA_025379985.1. Classification (NCBI taxonomy): domain Eukaryota; kingdom Metazoa; phylum Chordata; class Amphibia; order Anura; family Hylidae; genus Phyllomedusa; species Phyllomedusa bahiana. Next base: position 101,553 of record JAODAL010006963.1, read on the forward strand.
ATACCCAGATATCCGTTTACTCTGGATATAGCCCATATAGGTGAGCTTTTTTCTTTCTTGTAGATTTATAGCTTCAGTACGGCAATTCCAGGCGCATTACTGCTGGAACAGGTAAAGCTCTTTCAAAGTGGTTTACCTGAGCCAGAAGTGTCGTTTCTGCACTAGAATGCACCTGATTTATGACCCGCAGTAGAACAGGTTCATAAATGAGGTGCATTCTACACTTCCTATATGCACATAAAAAATGGCGTCCAAGCGCCATTAATCATACATGTCGCCCCTTGTGTCTATGTCACAGCATTTCCACCACCAATAGCAGCAAATATTTTAGCAGTCCGTAATAAAACCTACCATGCCACGGGTCAGTCGAGTTGCATCTGTGTCACATTTTGAAGATTTAACCCCTTAACGACACTGGACATAAACTTAGGTCCCATTGCCGGTAAAGGACTTTGTAGCAGGATCACGGCACAGTCCCTCTACACAGCTGGAGGGTGCCAGCTACTAATTTCAGCTAATACCCAGTAGTTACAGCACAGGATGGAGCCACCGCTATCCCACATTGTTGAACCACCTTAGAAGCCGCAGCAAACATGGCCACGGAGTCTATATGAATGAGAAACGGTGCCGTGCAACGTTCCTAACTCCACTCAGAGAGATCGCGGGCCTAGATCGATTAACATGGCAGCTGGCTAACAAAAGGACACAAGTGGAAGCTAGGCTGTTCCATTTTTGGAGTAAGCCAGGAAGGCTCCTGGCCAGATTTGCCAAGGGTCCCCGGCCCCCAGCACATGTTCCTGCAGTGAAAGATAGCAAGGGTTTTCTGAAAAGGAAAGGGGAAGAAGTAGTGGAGATTTTCCGCTCCTTTTATCAGAAGCTCTATTCAGACGAGCACCTGGATAATAGTTTCTCAGCGAGTTGGCTTCAAAAGAATGATATGCCAGGCCTCTCGGATGAAGAGGTGGCAGGCCTAGGCGCTCCCATAACAGAGCCTGACCTTGAGGCTGCAATCTCTAAATTGAAGAACAATAAGGCCCCTGGTCCGTATGGATTCACTGGAGAGTTCTTCAAAATCTTGAAATCCCAGGTGACCCCGACATTGATCAATCTTTTCAACTCCTACTTGCTGTGAACAAATATTCCCACAATAACCAACACGGCACATATTACAGTTCTGCCAAAGGAGGGGAGGGATCTTACCTTAGCCGCTTCTTTCCGACCCATCTCATTGATAAATGTAGACTTAAAGCTGATTACAAAAATTATGGCTGATCGCCTAGCTCACCTAATGCCAAAGCTTATTGGCTCTCATCAAGTGGGCTTTACACAGGGTCGGTCAGCAGTAGCCAACATCAGAAAAGTCCTCCTGGCATTGGATGAAATAAAAAAGCATCCTACTAAACATCCTACTGCGGCACTGTTCACTGTCGACACAGAGAAAGCCTTCGACAGTGTCGACTGGGGATGGCTTAATTTAGTCCTCGATGAAATTGGTCTGATCGGCCCTTTTTGGACTTTTCTGAAAACTCTATATAGTAACCCTGAAGCTAGGATTAGTATCCGGGGTTTCCTATCCCTGCCCTTCCCCCTGAAGCGCGGAACTCGCCAGGGCTGCCCTATGTTGCCTTTCCTTTTTAATTTGGCCATAGAACCCTTAGCTAGATCACTACTGGCCAATAACTTATTTGAAGGAATTAGGATCAAAACAGCAGAACTTAAATTAGCTTTATTTGCAGACGACGTTATATTCTTTCTAGCCCATCCAGAGAGGGACATTCCCCCCCTACTATCTTACCTCCGTATCTTTAAGTCCTGCTCAGGCTTCAAAATAAATGAGTCAAAGTCAGAACTTCTTTGCATCTCAAATCAGACAAAGCCTCTCCTGACTCGCACATCAGAGGTCCCTTTGTTACTGGCCAAAAACTCCATTACATACTTGTGCATACATATAGGCAAATCCCCGGAATCTATCTATCATCTAAACTATCCCCCACTCATCCTCAAGATCGTTAGAGAGCTTGATAAATGGTCCAGATTACCCCTTTCACTATTTGCGCGCTGCCACTTAATTAAGATGATGAGCTTCCCTAAACTCTTATATCCCCTTCAGACGATTCCCCTCTTATTAAGGCATTCGGACATTAAAATTTTGCTAGCAGGATTTACTAGGTTTATCTGGGGGTCGAAAAAGCCAAGGATAGCAATATCCAAACTTATGCTCCCGAAGGCCAGGGGCGGGATAAATCTCCCCGATATTAGAAAATACAATCTTGCTTGTGTTCTTAGACACTGCCTGGATTGGGCGAAGGGTACCTCATTTTACTCAAATACAGAGTTGGAATCACTCCTGGCAGAACCCTGGGATTTGTCGGCGCTACTTCACACCAAGTTTTCCTGTATAACATTGCACATTAGATCGTGTATTCTGATGAGAGATACTATTGCCACCTGGAAAGCGTGTCGGAAACTTTTTAAATTACCGGCAATGTTCAGTAAACATATGTCCCTGATGGGTCATCCGGAACTTCAGCCCAGTGTAGGAAACCCTCACCTGGTAGTCTGGCGACAGAGGGGTATAACAAATGTCAACTCTGTTTTCGACGGAACCCGAAATAAATATCTATCATTTGGTGAGCTCCAGGAGCGATTTCACGTCCCAAACTCTCACTTTTTAACATATTTTCAATTACTCAGCTTTCTTAAGAACAGGGTGCTAGGTCTGGGGAATGAATTTCCTGCAAATGGCTTTGATGACTTTCTAGACCCCCGGGCTGGCCGTCTTTCCCTTTCGTTGCGATATCCCAGGCGACGTGAGCCGGATATCCATGTTTGGGAAAATAAGTTATTCTCTTCATGGGACAAAGTATTCCCTGAGCTACAGGGGACATCTGTTGTTCTGGATGGGTGGACGAAGGTGTGCAAAGTAACGATCAATGAGGTGTGGCGGGAAACACAATTCAGATTTATCCATCAGGCAATATATGGGTTTAACATCCCCCCCACATCCCCTGGCTCCACATCGAAAGGTGGCATGCCCAAAATGCTCCCATCCAAAAACTGACCTCCTGCATGGTATTTGGGGATGTCCTGAGGTGCATACCTACTGACAGACGTTGATTCAGCTGTTGCGGGATAAAGGACAACTGGACATCTCCATGGCCCCAGAGGTGCTGCTTTTTCATGAGCTATCATCAATAGGGGATCAGCATACAATTATCCATATAATCCTCCTGGCAGCAAAAAGGTGTCTACTTAGGAACTGGCTCGAACCTCAGACACCAGGTGTCTCTGAGGTCATTTCACTCGTTAAGAATTATCTGGCTATACTATTCCTGAAGTGATTCAAAGAATCAATAAACAGTACCATTGCGAGACCAGTCTAATTATTCCTCCACACTCGCTAGCTAAAGCCAGGAACAATTGGTTGCTATGGACTTCATCTAAATACTTTCGCTAGAGGCGTTATCTGCGTATACAACGCGGACGACATGTTTGTGCCACAAGACCTTTGCATGGTTAAGAACAACTGATACAGTTATATATCTTTTTCTGTTGTTTAAAAATGGCTTGATCTGACATGTTGTTGCTGTATCCTTAAAATCTGATTTCCCTTAAGACGCTGAATGTTTCTGTACGTATTTGGGACTTGTTTTACCCATGTTTTCCCTTGTTTCACCTTCCTTCCTTCCCCACATTACGTTGTCCTTTCTGTCCTACTGTATTGTCTATTATTATGTATCAAGAAAATAATAAAAATTTCTAATTATAAAAAAAAAGAATTATCTGGCTATGGAAAGAGTTGAGATGGAATTAGCTAAAAACTCAAAAACTGAAAAAAATTTTGACAAATGGAGTAACTTTATTTGTAACTTCTTAGATAGGGAAGAAATACGGATTTTGGTGATACCTTTTAAATTAACCAAATGGTACTTGGAGGGAGAAATGGGAGGGACATTAGGGAAACTGCAAATATGAGGAGTGCAGAGACTGGGTTTCTTGCAGCTTCCTCCTGGGGATGTGTTCGTAGATAACGTGGCCCTGGAGATCTAATTGTATGGTCAATGATCTTTACTTCTTTCATAAAATAGAGGTATGTTTACCTATGGAAATGTGCTGGCTCTTGGTGACAAAAATGTTCAACTTTAGAATGTTTTAGTTGTTTTCTCAGTTTTTTATTTTTTATTTTACCCTTTTAAAAGTGTGTTGTTTTGTAGTTCTGAGGTGATTTTCTTTGAATCCGTATTAATGTGGGAACGTTATGTGGTATAGATGGTCCCTGTCACTACACAGGATTCTGTGGTCACCTTTCTCAGGAACCTGCCATAGACTCTAGATAATGTTCTTGATTCCACATTCTGGACTATATATAGTACGGATGACAATGAATGACAGGACTTTGTAAGGTTGAAATTTACTTTATTTTAATGCTATGCATGTCTTTCTTGCTCTGACTCCGTGCGGGCATGTGAATGTTACTTTTTGTGTAATTCTCTTATATATAAAAAAGCAATAAAAATGTGTTTAAAAAAAAACATGCCAGCTGGACGCTTCCATTGCCGCCATGATTTTTATTTCACTACTTCCTGTCCCAGGTTGGAAGTGGAGAAACCGCCATCTTGGTACACCCTAAGACATTGTCTATAAAATGCATTAGGCTGTATAAATGATCGTGCCCCTTAGTGTTAAAGCACCCTAGGGTGACTTAATGTTAAAGTAAAAAATAAAAATGTTTGAAAGTGTAAAAAAAATATATATTAAAAGTTAAAGGGGTTTTGCCAAGAAGTGAGTTCCTTACCTAACAGGCTGATACTCCCCTTTGAGGCTTTAAAAAAGGTTTGTTATGTTTCTGTGTTTAAAAAAACAAGTACCTCCTCTTTGATGTCTCTACCCCACCTCCCATGCCGTTTCCTGATACTCAGTCTCTGTAGTTGAGCAAACATGTTTGCTAATCCACAGAGGAGAACTGTATTGTGCACAAGCTATATGCGTTTTATTTCTCCCTCTTATTTGCTCAGGAGAGAAGATAAGCTCAGCAGGCAGCCTTCTTTCATTCTTTCATGAATGGCTGCAGGGGTAGAAGGAGGACTGCAGAGCATAGAGCCAGGGAGCGTCTGCATTTTTACTCAGATAACTACATTATAACCAGTGGATTCTCTATACAAATGACACAGGATCTTTTCTCCCCAGTCCCTTTAAAGCTTGTTCATGTTCCCTGCCATCAGATAAAAAGTGCAAGCAATGCAAGCACAGCCAGATCAGCTCCTGTCAGCTCCTGGTCGTGTCTAATGTAAACTGTCAGGAAACCAAGGGCATGAAAGGAAGGCAGAAGATCTCACAGGCTTCACTTTTTTATGACATATATTTAGAAAAGTGATTAAATACCCATTTTGGAGGATCCCACGTCAACATTAGATTGTGGCAAAACCCCTTTAAAATCACCCCTCTTTTCCATGTTACAAATTTTACAAATAAAATAATAAAAAGTTAAACATATTTGGTATCACCACATCTGAAAAAGTCTGATTTATTAAAATATAACATAATTTATCCTGTACGCTGAACAACGAAGAAGAAGTTTAATTTTTTTGGTCATTTCCACGTCCCCTAAAACTTGGAATAAAGGTGATCAAAAAAGTCGTATGTATTCCAAACTGGTAGCAATAAAAAGTAAACTTCAGCCCATAAAAAATGCCCGTAAGAGTTAGTAGATTTTTTTATGGTACTGTAACATAATGAAAACCCTACATCTTTGGTATTGCCAGATGCGTATCAACCTGCAGAATACAAAGAACACATCATTTATACAGGAAACCGCAAACATGGCGGAAGTACGTTTTTTTCACACTTTGCCCCACTTTGATTTTTTTTTTTTACGGTTTCCCAGTATACTCTATGGTATGGTGAATGACACCATTAAAAAGAACATTTTGTCTTGCAAAATTAAAGCCCTCATTTGTCTAGATAGGTGGAAAAATAAAAAAGTTATGGCTCTTGGAAGGCAAGGATGAAAAAACAAACGTGACAGCCAAAAAAAATGCAAGGTCCGTAAGTGGTCATTAAGAACCTAATTACATCGAGATCTAGTGCAATTCATATTTAACGGGAACGAGTCATATTAAACATGCTATCTGATCTGTTGGTAACATGATTCAGAGGAGGAGAAGCTGAGCACAGTAATGTATAGCTCTCTAGGATTCAGTAGACATGTTACATAGCAGGAAGAACTGAGCACATTGATGAATAATTTTGTAGAGAAATTTGTATTTTATTAGTTTAAATCCCTATTTATTCTATGTTAAGGAGTCTAGGGGGTGGTGTGACTGACAGCTATCTATGTTCAAACAGTCATACAAGGAAGACTGTCAATCACTGATAAGACCACCTCCTGGACTCCATAACCCAGAATAAGCAGAGATTTATATGAATAAAATACAACTTCTACTGAATCTTTCTCTACAAAATTATACATCAATGTGCTAACATGCCACAAGAATAGTGTTGATCAATCCGTTCGAGAAAAGTTAAGTTCGAGTTGAACTTCTCGATTTTTTTTTCAGAACACAACTCGAACCAAGCTTTTTATGGTTCTTTCGATTAAAGTTCTCATTCAACACACAATTTTTAGTTTAATTTTTAGCTGCTTCCTGCACTTTTGGCGGCCATCCAATCAGTGCAGAGTACAGAGGGGGGTCAAAAACGTCATCGCTGAGGGTGTAGGGATCTCTTTGGCTGCTAAAATCACATGACACTGTTATATGTATTTCACTGTATTTCCTTGTGAACACCATTTCAACTTCACTCTCTGTACTGAACGGACGGCTCTGTCTGCTTGCTTGCATGCATGCAGGCACACAATTTCACAGCGATGTTAGACAGGAAAAGCTGCTAGTTAGATTCGTTAGAGGGGTATACAGCAAGCTTAGGGAATCATAGACAGCAATAGTTAGGGAGTTATTGTTATGCTGACTGCATCTTTCCCATCTTTATTCTGATTGAAGAAAAGTTATATAAGTTATATATAAGTAATGAATATCACTATATAATCACTATAATATAGTGACTTATTATATATCAGTTATATAAGAAAAGTTCACAATATTGCAATAGTGATATTGATTGATATTGATATCACTATTGCGTTGGAGTCACCATTAGCAAATCTCCTATAGAAAGAAATCTATTTCAAACAGTGGTTGCTTGGTCAAAATTTTATTGAGCACCCAAAAGTTCATTTTAGCAGTTTTGGGGTACAGCTATTGCATAAGACACCGTTAGCAAATCTCCTATACAAAGAAATCTATTTCAAACAGTGGTTGCTTTGTCAAAATGTGTCATTTTTTCCAGTTTTGGGTGTAAAGTTCTTGCATAAGAGACTGTTAGAAAATCTCCCATAGAAAAAATCTATTTCAAATACTGTTCGCTTGCTGCTGCAAATTATTGTGATTGAAGAAAAGTTCATTTTTCCAGTTTGGGGGGTAGAGTTTTTGCATTGGAGAATCTTTAGCTTTTTAATATTTAGCTTTTGAACATGGAGAGAACTAGAGGTGGTAAACGAGCAGGGAGGGGCATAGGATGTGGAGCTAGAGGTACGAGAAAAGCACTCCTCCCAGTGCTTCGGACAACACACAAGTGGGCACATTGTTAGGCGCAGGACCGTCAGGCCTGTAATCGCTTGCTCGGTTCCCTTTGAATCTCAGTACTGAAAAGCATCGCCAATCTGTTCTTCAGTGGTTAACACACCCTGCATCCAGCGGTTTTACCTCCTCTTTCTCACAGTCACGGGCACAAATGTCATCATCATCATCAGTTCAACCTGAATAAAACACGGGCAAAATGTCACCCAATCTACAGACAGCTCCATAAAATCCATATTCTGAAGAGCTATTTGATGACACAATGCGGTTGGGGTCAGAATTCATTTCAAAAGATCAAGAGGCCAAAGAGGGTGATTTTGTCTGCTGTGACGCCCAATCGCTGATGCCCTCACAGGAAGAGAAGGAAGCTGGTCCATCAGCAGAAATCCCGAGCGGTCAGCAATGCCTCGCAGTGCCTGTGGCTTCTAGCCCGCAGCTTGACGATGCAGACTGTCAGGAAGAGGAAGTCACCTGTGATGATAGTGACATTGTGGGTCCAACGTGGTCTTTGAGCAGCAGCTGGTGAGGGCATCATCAGTAGAGGAGGAGGAAGGGGTAATGTCAGTGCGGGTCCGGCCTCAGAAAGGAAGAGGGCGGTCACACAAGTCCACTGACAGTACTCCGCCAGCCATGGTCAGTAGTGGCAGCAGGAACACTGGTACTAGGTTTTCACCGTCGAAGAGGTCCAGGACCTGTGAAGCCTCGGCCTTTCTTGATCAAGCCTCAGATTCGCTGGGTTTGCTTTAGGCGCGTCATTAGAGGAAAGAATCTAAAGAGTTTAAGCACCACCAGCATGAACAGGCACATGCATGTAAAGCATGAATTGCCAGCGATTGTGGCAGCAGCGTAATGCCATTCTGCGGTATGAAATGTCGCATGGCCTGACTAGCAGTGTTACGGATCTCGGGTTGTTGACCTATAGAGAGTGGAGCCAGGTGAACGATCTCTGCACCATCCTTGGCGGTTTTGAAGAGGCCACCAAAATGTTCAATCAGTACGATGGCATTGTCAGCATGACCATTATGGTTATATTTTTACTGGAACAAGTGTTGGGCACTCTGCGGCAATAGGTCCCAGGAGTGATGGAGGAGGAGGAGGCGGACACAGAGTCTTACTCACCGGAGGATGTAGAGCGCCCAACTGTTTCACAATTGTATAGGTCTTCTTTAGGCGGTGGTTCGAGGGTGGGTGCAGAATGGCAGTTTAGCTCACAGATTAGCGCGCATGAGGCTAGCCAGTGCTGTGGTGACGGTTAGGATGAGGAAGTGGAGGAGGATGAGGAGGCACCGGTGGACACCACTGGTACTGATTATCCTTCAGTGATAAGAGGTTGGCACAAATTACAGGAGGAGGAAGAGAAGGAAGATCGTGTCAGTGCCCCATGACCCCGAGGCTTGGGAGATCCCAGCAGCATCTCACACAAGAGTTCTTGGATGCTACATTATCTTGCAACATGATCCACGCATCAATGCCATAAGAATGAACAGCGATTACTGGGTGGCCACCTTCCTTGATCCACTTTACAAGACAAAAGTGAGCAATTTCCTTCCACCCACACAAATTGACAGTAGAATGCAAGATTTTGAGACAGTGCTCATTGACCAACTCAAGACATCTTTTGCGTCTTCTTCACATTCTAATGTCATGGTGGAACAATGTCAGCAACACGCCAGCAGTAGAATGGCAAGTAGCTGCAGCAGCAGCAAGCAGTGTGGCAGAACTATACTGGGTGACATTTTTCAACCACCTCACCAATACCTGCAAGGCAGGGCAGCATTCAGTCCATGACTAACTGACTAACTGTGGCTCAACACCGATGATTTTGGACTTGGTCTGGACCCATTCGACTTCTGGGTGTCCAAAATGGATGAATGGCCCAAGCTTACTCAACACACCATAGAAGTTTTATCCTGCCCAGAAGCCAGCGGGGTGATAACTGACAAACATAACCGTCTTTCACCTGAGAATGTGGATCGTTTGACAGTTATCAAAATGAATCAAGCATTTTGTTGCCCGGTTGCCGATATCACTGACTAGTAAACTGTAGCACGTCTTATGGACAATGTGAAATACACATTTAAGCTCACTACATCTCATGTCTGTAGTTCTTGTGCCTGCTGCTTCTACAAATTGTATTCTACTGCTGCCAACAGCTAGATTTACAAATCTTACGGCTTAATTTATTTTGAAATATACACCTGTATGACCTTGATGTGCACGCATACACCTCTTACTCCTCCTCCTTGTAGCCCTCCAAATATTTTTTAAATGCCTCCACCTGTACTACCACCAAAAGTCCTGTTATCTTGAACCTCGATGTGTCCCATTGGCATGTTCTTGCTGCCACCAATGGTCCTGCTGCCTAATGTGGTCAAACCGGAACCTCCATGTTCCCCACTGCCATGTTCTTGCCGCCACCTAATGTGGTCGAACTGGAACCTCCATGTTCCCCGCAGCTATGTTCTCGCTGCCAGCAATGGTAATGCCGCCTAATCTTGTCGAACAGTAACCTCCATGTTTCTCACTGCCATGTTCTCGCTGCCACCAATAATACTGCTACCTAATGTGGTCGAACCAGAACCTCCATGTTCCCCACTGCCATGTTCTCGCTGCCAGCAATGGCAATGCCGCCTAATCTTGTCGAACCGGAACTTCCATGTTCCCCACTGCTATGTTCTCGCTGCCACCGATGGTACTGTCGCCAAATGTGGTCGAACCAGAACCTCTATGTTCCCCACTGCAATCTTCTCGCTGCCAGCAATGGTAATGCCGCCTAATCTTATAGAATCAGAACATCCATGTTCCCCACTGCCATGTTCTATCTGCCACCAATAGTAATGCCACCTAATCTTGTCGAACCAATACATCCATGTTCCCCACTGCCATATTCTTGCTGCCACCAATGGTAATGCTGCCTAATGTGGTCGAACCGTAACCTCCATGTTCCCCACTGCCATGTTCTCACTGCCACCAATGTTACTGTGGTCTAATGTAGTCCGCTGCACCTACTATCGCTATGCCCCTGCATGCAAGCTGTCCTCCTCATCTTTTCAGTTAGCTGTTGAAAGGAAATTAATATTTTAGCCTCTTAATTTTTTTCTGTCACTCTAAGAGCCAAATTTTCTTCACTAAGTTGTTCCACATATCCAGTTTACTGTTATGGAAGGTAATTCCAGCTTCTCCTCACCTGTACAGGTATAAAAATTAACCTAAACTTCTTCTCCCATTGACTTTAATGGGGTTCAAATTCAAGTTCAAAGTTTGAATCGAGGCTTGACCCGAATGACTACAAATTCGAGGTTTGACTCGAACTTTTTTGGGTTTGCTCATCACTACACAAGAAGATCAGATAGCATGTTCAATGTGACAGCTTCCTTTTAAAGGCAAAATTCAGTGAAGATGAGAAGCCTGACTGTTAGAAATATTTGACAGTGAGGATTGAAAACACTCGAAAATTATCATATGAAATTATATCCATATGTGGAACTACTTTTAGGTGCATGCGATTTTTAACGATAGAATCCGACGTGTACATTTTACTCGTTGTGTGAACATACCTTAACACTTCAAGCTGAGGCTGTGGGTGGTTCTGTAGGTCTGATTGGCAAATTAGCTTTGCTTTTCCTAGTTGGGCCCGACATGACTGATGAAGGTTTATCTAAAAGGTTACTAGGGTTGCTACTGCCAACACTCAGCAGGGAAGGACTCATCATGGATGATAGGGCTGCATCAAGCAATCAGAGCAGAAGGTGGTCAATAACCTAGAGAAACTTTTCTACATAAGCAGTAGATAAAATCTCATGTATCTACTAAACAAAGCAAAATCATATCAGCAATGTATTTGGTTATAGTATTTATTTACCTTTGCCTACATATTTAAAGCTAATCAATGTGGTTAGAAAACCTCTTTGAGCTTTAGCCACTATTTACTTAAAGTACTTTTCTCATCTCAAATATTTACAGCATATTAATAGTAGAAAACCTCGAGAACAGGCCCCAAAATCCCCATTTGGAATGGAGAAGTGGCAGTGCTTAAAGAGGTTGTCTCACTACATTGATTCGTCCTGTTTTCTTGGTTTTATTTTGACTTCAGAGGCATGGTTTCTGGCTGCCACTAGGCGGTAGTATAAGCCAGGGCTGTCGCGATAGCGACCTGAGGAGCTGATGCAGCCCATACAAGAGGGGATATCTAGGAATAGGTTGGATACTGTTAATGGACACATATTGCAAAGTGACTGGTTTTTGTAAGATCTTTACCTTAAAAAGCAATCCTTGTAGTGAGACAACCCCTTTAAGCTGTTACTCTCTATTCATTTCAGTGGGAGTTTTCAGTACAGTGGCACCTACCTAACATTTATGGCATATCCTATCGATATGCTAGAAATGTCTGAGATGGGAATGCTCCTTTAACCCCTTCATATATTTGGACATACCCATACATCCAAATAGTGTTAAAGGGGTTGTCTCACTACATTGATTCATCTTACCTCAGTCCTGTTTTCTTGGTTTCATTTTGAATTCAGGGATGTGTTTACTGGCTTCCACTAGGCTGCAGTAGAAGCCAGGTCTGTAGCTATAGCAACCAGTGCTGGCAGCCTATCAGGAGAGATCACACAGGTCTGTAGCTACAGCGACCTGAGGAGCTGATGCAGCCCATACAAGAGGGGATATCTCAGAATAGATAGGACACTGTTAATGGACCTTTATTGCAAAGTGACTTGTTTTTGCTAGATCTTTAAAATAAAAAGGAATCCTTGTAGTGAGACAACCCCTTTAAGGTTGAGCCCACTCCATAAGCGGCGGGTGTTGTCTGTTAATTATAGCTGACAACCCATGCTAAAGGCATGTTCACACAGCGTGTTGGATCCGTTTTGGATCCAAAAAATGCATCCAAAACCACTGCGTCAGTCGCATTCATAACTTATCCAACATGCAGGTTCGTGTTTGACTGCGCTTTGGCTGCAGCAGGATCGCACCCTACAATTTTAAATAGGACGTCTGCTGTGATTTCTGGATCAAGAATTGACATGTCAATTCTTTGAATGGATCCGAAAGACGCATCACAAAAACGCATATAAAACACGCATCGGCAATCACTTGTCTGAACGCCGATGCGTGTTTTACATTGAAAGCAATGTAAATAACTGCACATTGTTAGATACATGTTTGGGTCTGTTTAGGGTCCGAAACACAGATCTAAACATGCAAATAAAAACAGATCCAACACGCTGTGTGAACATACCACACAGAGATCTGAGCCATCTGTTTCACACTTTAAGCGCCGCGGCGATCAGCCCCCTTATAGCAGGGTGACGATTTGGCATGGCACTTCAGTAGCTGCTATGTTGGCACACCTATTACACCTTAATATGGAATAAATGAAAATCCTGTATACTGCAATACGATAGTACTGCCGTATACAGAACAAGCAATCGCCCCCCAGTAGTCAAGTACCCTAAGGGGACTACTTGTTAAATTAAAAAAAAAAAAAAAAAATATATATATATATAAATTTTATTTTAAAATAAAATTTTATATATATTTTATATATATATATAATATATATAAATATCCAAATAGAAAAATTTCCGCAGCCCCTCACATGGCAATAGTGAAAAAATGTGTTGTTTATTCCCACATAATCAAACCGACGTTTCGGCCCTCTCACAGAGCCGTTGTGAGAGGGCCGAAACGTCGGTTTGATTATGTGGGAATAAACAACACATTTTTTCACTATTGCCATGTGAGTGCTGCGAATTTTCTATTTGGATATTGAAGGTGGAGTCTTTTGGCCGGACTTGGTCTTCGCTTGCACTCCGCTTTTTGTCTTTTTATTGGAATGCTGCTTTTTCTCTTTTTAATTATATATATAATATATATAAATAAATATAATATATAAATATACACTCACCCGGCCACTTTATTAGGTACAACCCATGCAGTAACGGGTTGGACCCTTTTGCCTTCAGAACTGCCTCAATTCTTCGTGGTAAAAGATTCCAAAAGGTGTTGCAACGATGTCCAATTAGGTCCAAGGGGCCAAAGAGTGCCAAGAAAATTTTCCCCCCACACCATGACCCACCACCACCAGCCTAAACCCCGTGATAACAAGGCGGATGGATCCATGCTTTCATGTTGTTGACGCCAAATTCGACCCAAACCATCCGAATGTCCGCAGCAGAAATCGAGACTCATCAGACCAGGCAACGTTTTTTCCAATCTTCTACTATCCAATTTCGATGAGCTTGGCAAATGGAGCCTCTGTTTCCTGTTCTTAGCTGAAAGGAGGGGCACCGGTGTGGTCTTCTGCTTGCTGTAGACCCATCTCCCTCAAAGTTCGCCGTACTGTGCGTTCAGAGATGCACTTCTGCCTACCTGGTTGTAACGGGTGGCTATTTGAGTCACTGTTGCCTTTCTATCAGCTCGAACCTGTCTGCCCATTCTCCTTTGACCTCTGGCATCAACATGGCTTTTCCGCCCACAGGACTGCCGCTCACGGGATGTGTTTTCTTTTTCGGACCAGTCTCTGTAAACCCTAGGATGGTTGTGCGTGAAAATCCCAGGAGATCAGCAGTTTTCTGAAATACTCAGACCAGCCCTTCTGGCACCAACAACCATGCCACGTTCAAAGGCACTCAAATCACCTTTCTTCCCCATACTGATCTCGGTTTTGAACTGCAGGAGATTGTCTTGACCATGTCTACATGCCTAATGCACTGAGTTGCCGCCATGTGATTGGCTTTATTTGAAATTAAGTGTTAACGATCAGTTGGACAAGGTTTTACCTAATAAGTGGCCGGTGAGTGTATATATATATATATATATATATATATATATAATATAAATATATATATATATATTAAAAAATATAAATAAATTCTAAAAGTTCAAAACAACCCCCTTTGCCATTTTAACAAAACGAAAAACTAAAAAAATTACAAACTAATTGGTATTGCCGCATTTATAAAAGTCTGATCTATTACAATGTAACACCACTGATCTTTACAGTGAATACTGTAGAAGAAAAAAAACAAATTTTACTGGTAATTCAAACCCCCAAAAATTGAAATAAAAAGTGATCAAAAGGTCTTATGCCTCTCAAAATGGCACCACTAAAAACCACAATCCAGCCTGCAAAAAATGAGCCCGAGCTCAGGTCCATGGTATTTCAGTGAAACTTTTAAAATTAGAAAAAGTGTTTTTTTTTAAAGTACTAAAACATAACAAAACCTCTACAAATTTGATATCGGCAGAATCGTATGAATCTTCAGAATGCAAAGAACAAATCATTTACTCCAAAGAGTGAATTCCATAAAAACTAAACCCTGGCAAAAATGGTGCAATTGCTTTTTTCTAATGTTCCATCACACAATTTTTTTAGGGGTTTCCCAGTACGTTATATGTTATGCTCAAAGTACATCTTGTCCTACAAAAACACAAGCTCTCACATGGCTATGTAGATGGAAAAATAAAAAAAAGTTAGCTCATGGAGGGGGGCGGGACTAAAACCAAAAGTCTGAAAATAGCTGCGACCTGTAAGGGGTTAATCAGTAATATTCTTGATTTGCATAAGCCATCACTACAGGAGGTACAGTACGATCTTGCACTGTAGAAAAGGAGTTAACAGATTGTTTGTTGAATGCCTGGGCTACAAAGCTCAGCGGCTGCCATGGAATGTAAATAACCCGGCCGGCCATTCAGCTATTTGTAACTGTGGCAACAGCAAAGCTTTCTTTCTACAACAAGGCCCAGCTAAATGCCATAACCCAACACAACCCGGCTTGTATAGAACATGCAGAGAAGATGTGGAAGAATCCCTCGGAATACTTTGCAACAACAACAGTGAAATATTTTGAGAGGCATAAAGGGGAGGTTAGTAACAATGTAACTGAACAGAAACTGAACACTAAGCAACTTATAGATGAAACATTCTACTCCTCTGATGTTGGCCTAATTATATGTATTCCTTTGGTGGCACATCAGATAGATCTGGGTTCACGCACAGCCTTTTAGTCACATTTTTGGTGCATTTCATTGCTTCTTTTCCTCAGTGATGAAACGCAGTGTTTACATCTTAGACTTGAGCGAATGAGAGAAAATGAATTAGCATTTATTAGACCGTTCATTAAATGCTCCATATTTATTAAACACATACACATTCCAATATCAGTGGCACACTATCAACTAAAGAAACTATCAAAGGGGACATAGGAATTTTTGAAAAAGCATTTCTACTATTTAGGATACATGAAACATTTTTCAGGTTCTAAGTTCACATTTTTGATCAAAACTACTTAAAGGGGTTGTCTCACTACAAGGATTGCTTTTTATGTTGAAGATCTTGCAAAAACAAGTCACTTTGCAATATGTGTCCATTAACACTGTCCTACCTATTCTGCGATATCCCCTCTTGTATGGGCTGCATCAGCTCCTCAGGTCACTATAGCTACAGACCTGTTTGATCTCTTCTGACAGGCTGCCAGCACTGGTTGCTATAGCTACAGACCTGGCTTCTACTGCAGCCTAGTGGAAACAAGTAAACACGCCCCTGAATTCAAAGTAAAATCAAGAAAACAGGACTAAGGAAAGATGAATCAATGTAGTGAGACAACCCCTTTAAGCCCACCTCCCAATCTTCAAGGGGACCTCAAATGCAGGTGGGTTCCTACACTAATGTTTCCTCTCTTTAGGACCTGTTCAGACCTCCATACTTCAGGGAGTGAAGGCACCAGCTACTAAGTACACTGCATTGATTTAAAAACCTGTGAAGGTGGGTGAAGTGTGAAAAACCAACGAGAAGGCAACCACTCCCCCATACACAAGCTAAAAAACAATATATGGCTTTGCACATCCAAAAAATTTTTTGAAAAAAATGAGCATAGGTGCACACTGGTGTGGCAGCAATATACATGCATATTCCAATATCAGTAGCACACTATCAGCTAAAGAAACTATTGAAAGGCACATAGGAATTTTAAAAAAGCATTTCTACTATTTAGGATACATGAAAATTTTTTCATGTTCTTAATTCACTCCCTGAAGTATGGAGGTCTCAACAGGCCCTAAAGAGAGGAAACATTAGTGTAGGAACCCACCTGCAATTCAGGTCCCCTTGAAGATCGGGAGGTGGCTTAAGCAGTTTTGATCAAAAATGTGAAGTAAGAACCTGAAAAAATGTTCATGTATCCTAAATAGCAGAAATACCTTTTCAAATATTCCTATGTGCCTTTTGATAGTTCTTTTAGTTGATAGTGGGCTACTGATATTGGAATGTGTACGTATATTGCTGCCACGCCAGTGTGCACCTATGCTCATTTTTTTCAAAAAAGTTTTTGGATGTGCAAAGCTAAATATTGTTTTCTATTTATTAAACACAGTACTGTGAAAATGCTGTATTTTGGCCATAAAAAAACGCATAAAAATATATGTTTTTTTAAAGCTTCAATTCCCCAAAAAAAAGTGTGTGGTCCATGCATTTTTGCAATTTTTCCCATCACAAATCATGAGAGATAACACAATTTGCAATGTGGAAAGCCACTACAAAAATGCAACACCAATGTGCCCATGCCTTTTTTTGGTGGAGAAAAAGAAAACAATGGAGGTTTGTGGGAAGACAAAATGCTGCAAACTACCTGAAATACTCTACACCTACTAGTGCATCTCAAAACATTTGAGTATCACTAAAAAGATAATTGATATCAATATTTTAAGTCAAATAGAAAAAGCAATATATTGTATAGACTCATTACAGTATGAATTACAAGGTTTAATATAATACATTTGTGAGTCCTTTAACAAATATAATGAGAACCCTTTCATTTTCAATGATATTCTAATTTTTTGAGATGCACGAGTACAACATTATGCATTTTGAAAAAACTGATACTGAACCAAAAAGACGCACCTAAAGTGCAAACAAATGCTACAAAGAAAAGGCAACATTTGCAGTGCATTTTATATTTGCCTACTGATTTCCAGCTAATATTTAGCACCGGCATAATCAAACTGCGGTCCTCCAGCTGTTGGGAAACTACAACTCCCATCATGCATTTATATAATCTATAACAGTGGGAATGATGGGAGTTGTAGTTTTCCAACAGCTGGATTCAGGATGCCTGATCTAGCAACTGAAGTTTTTGCCAAGAAATGCATGTTTTTTTACTCAGAAATCCTGTTCCAAATCAAATAAACCCACATGTCACAGAGCTCAACTTCTGTCTATCACAATTTGCTGTCAGATGGGGCAGCATAAACCATCTGACAGGTTCACTCTAGGAATAATAGGTGTCCCTAATGCCCATTTGGCCATCCCATACTGGTAAAGAGTTGACATCTCTTGACTTGACTGTCTTCTTCTCCCATAGAGTTTTATGAGGGCCACACACATAGTCGGAAAATCCTATAGGTTTTACTAAGCAAACAGATAAAGTCTGGATCCCAGATCAAGCACTCTGTCCCCCTCCAGCAACATTAATCCAACTCTGTTCACTATTACATTGAGGATTGCACTACAGGAATGCAACAAAATGGTTCCATGAAACTCCATGGAATCTGAAATTTAAATTCCACTTGGGGTCAGCTACTCAAGTCCATAATTTATTTGCTAATTTTGATATTGAATGTCTGCACTGATGGATTTGTGTACTAAGGCTTTCAGACAGCGCAGTTTTGGTGCAGTTTTAACTGTGCTCCAGTTAAACTGCCTTTATTACCAGCAAGCTTCTTTCAGTGTCTAAATTGTTTAGAAAGGCGTTTCATGTAAGTAACCAATGACTGTGTTTGAAGTCTTGTGAATTACAAACACACTAATTACTCACTTTCCAAACAGTTTAGATAAGTGAAAGAAGCTTGCTGGTAATAAAGGCAGATAATTGGAGCACAGTTAAAACTGCACCAAAGCTGCGCTGTGTGAAAGCACCCTAACTAGAAGTATATTCATTTGTTCATTATCCTGAGCCCAAGGCCAGGAGTGCAAGCTGTAAATCTACTAAAGTCATCAGCCTTATTCAAATATGCATGTTAGGTTATTATGGTGAAAATGAACTTAATTAGTATTTACTGCATGTTAGCAAATATCAAGCCAAATTAATTAAGAGTGTTTCTACCTTAACGATTTTTGCAGTTAGTATCCATGTACAAAGAAAATAATGTTATATATATATATATATATATATATATATATATATATATATATATATATATATATATATAAAATACACACATACAGTGTCTTGCAAAACTATTCAGCCCCCTTGAACTTTTCAACCTTTTGCCACATTTTAGGCTTCAAACAAAAAGATATAAAATTTTAATTTTTTTTGTGAGGAATCGACAGCTAGTGGGACACAACTGTGAAGTGGAACAAAATTTATTGGATATTTTAAACTTTTGTAAAAAAAAAAAAAAAAAATGAAAAGTGGGGAGTGCAATATTATTCAGCCCCTTTACTTTCAGTGCAGCAAACTCACTCCAGAAGGTCAGTGAGGATCTCTGAATGACCCAATGTTGTTCTAAATGACTGATGATGATAAATATAATCCACCTGTGTGTAATCAAGTCTCTGAATGCACCTGCTCTGTGATAGTCTCAAAGTTCTGTTTAAAGCGCAGAGAGCATCATGAAGACCAAGGAACACACCAGGCAGGTACGTGATACTGTTGTGGAATAGTTTAAAGCCAGATTTTTATACAAAAAGATTTTTCAAACTTTAAACATTCCAAGGAGCACTGTGCAAGTGATCATATTGAAATGGAAGAAGTATTAGACCACTGCAAATCTACCAAGACCCGGACATCCCTCTAAACTTTCACCTCAAACAAGGAGAAGACTGATCAGAGATGCAGCCAAGAGGCCATGATCACTCTGGATGAACTGCAGAGATCTACAGCTGAGGTGGGAGAGTCTGTCCATAGGACAACAATCAGTCGTACACTGCACAAATCCGGCCCTTATGGAAGAGTGGCAAGAAGAAAGCCATTTCTCAAAGATATCCATAAAAAGTCACGTTTAAAGTTTGCCACAAGCCACCTGGGAGATACCAAACATGTGGAAGAAGGTGCTCTGGTCAGATGAAACCAAAATCCAACTTTTTGGTCACAATGCAAAACGATATGTTTGGCGTTGTCACGGCGCGCGGGGCCGCAGCTCGCCGCGGCCGTCCCCCTGTGCGTACGGGTCCGGCACGGCTGTCTGCGGCGTCCGCACGGGGTCCTTTTCTCTTGCCCGGGAGATACCCGTACTTACCAGGTCCCCTGCTCCTGGCACCAAACTTCTGACAGCCTTTCGCGTGCATAATCCCTGCTGGTCGCGGATTTAAAGGGCCATCGCGCCTTTAATTGGTTAAATTGAAGGCCGCTGGTCTATGTATGGTAGACCGCCGTAGCACTCGCTGCCAGTCTGTTGGTGTGTTTTGGAGCGTTTAGAGGGTATAGAGTTCAGCCTTGATTTCCCGTGTACCAGTCCCTGATTACGTTTCCTGACCTTGCCTGTTTGCCGCCTGCCCTGACCGTCTGCCCGTCTCTGACTACGAACCTCTGCTGCCTGCCCTGACCTTCTGCCTGTCCCCGACTACGCCTCCGGATTACGTCTCTGTACCACGCTGTACCCCGGCCGCCATCGCTAGCAAGTCACGTCAGGGGGAACGACCTGGTAGCCTCACGCCGCAGCAAGTCCATCCCGCTTTGCGGCGGGCTCGGTGAAAACCGGGGCTACTTAGACTCCGTTCCCTGGCGTGGCTTAGCTATCATCGCTTGCGTTAGCCCAGCGGATCCACTCCCCCGTTACAGTACAAAACTGGCCATGATTCCGCCAGGGTACCTCTGCCCGATCTCCGGGACGTCACGACGGCCGTCGCCCAGCAGAGCCAGCGTATCGACCAGCTAGCGGCCATGATGCAGAATCTTACGACCGGCTGCCGCCTCTGCACCTGCATCCGTTGCTCCGGCATCCATTGCTCTACCTTTCTTCGACTTCGGGACCCTTCGCATCCCCAACCCCCTTCCGCTACGATGGAGACCCCCAAAAAGGGTTCAGGGGATTATCAGCCATTTCTCCCATCCACCTCGAGGGATGGGGCGCCATTTCCCTACAGACCCGTGCAAGGTGGCTTTAATAATCAGCCTCTTGTGGGGGAGAAGCTTGGTTTTGGGGCTATGCCCTAGGGAATCGGGGGGATCCTCTGACAGCTGACCCCAAACCTTCCTCCGGGGGTTTTCCGCCAAGTCTTTGGGGAAACCGGGGCCGTCTTCTTGGGCTGCCCGGCACGCCCCGGGTTTCGCCCGGGGGGTCAAAACCACCGGGTCGGTCAGTTTTCTGTACATTTTTCGCACTCCCCTTGGGGGCTGGACTGGAAAAACAAGGGCCGTTGGTGGCGAAATTTTGGCAAGGCCTTCGGGGGCGAATCAAGGACAGCTCGCCGCTGGGGGATTACCAGCTGCCGGGAAAGACCTAATCCATTTTCCCACCCAAAGGGGATTTTCCCCGCTTCGCCAAAAAGGCAACAAGGGCTCCGCCTAAAGGGGAAACCGTCCGTCCACGCCGTTTCCCCCGTCTGGCCCCCACTTCCAGCGGTCCCCCTTTCCCTTCTCCGAGGGGCTTCTGAAGAGGAACCTATGCAGTTTCGTAGAGCCCCACCTGCCCCATGGAAACGTTCCCCAGCGTCGTCTGAAGGGGCCCTGTGCTTCTATTGTGGTGGTTCGGGCCCTTTTCTTTGGGGACTGTCCGGTGCGGGGGGAAATTTCCCCGCACCTAGGGTTGTAGGAGAGGCAACCCTGGGTTTTCCGAAGGGCCTCTCCCCGTTTGACAATCCCCTTATACTTTGGGTTGCTTCCCCGGGGGACAGAAACCTTTCAGGCCACCCCCTTTTTTTTTTTTCTGGATCCGGAAAATTTTCCCATAACCCACAAAATTGTGCCCAAAGGTTTCGCCCCCGGTGACTCCGTTTGCAGAAACCCATATTTGGGGTTCTTCGGTCAGTGGCAAAAATCCCTTTAGGACGCCATCCTTTTCCCGTACGGCTCCCCTTTTTCCGCGGGTTTGGGGGCCCTTTCCAAGGAAACTTTGCCACTTCTAGTCCGGCCGCGGTCCACCTTTTGAAATCCTTTGGGCCCCCCTTGGGCCTGCGGACCATCCCCCGACCGGGGGATTGGGGGCACAGGAGAATTCTTTGCTTTGGGGGTTTTCCGCGTGCCCATTCACGTTGCCTGCCCTGCACCGCAACTCGCTCCTCAGGTCGTTTTCCCTGAAGTCTGCCAACCTCCCCCAGATCTACCCCCCCAAAATTTTGGGATTTGGGCGGATGTTTTTTCGGAGAGGCAGCTGAAACCCCCCTTTTCCCCCGGCCCTTACGCCCTGTCCCATTGCCCCTGCAACTGGCTGTACTCCTCCCAGACCCGGGTTTTTACCCCCTCTCCGTCCCGAGACAAAGGGGCAAGTCTGAGTACATAAAAGGAGCCCTCCGAAAAGGGGGTTTTCCGTTTTTTCCTCGTCTCCGGCAGAAGCGGCTTCTTCTTTGTGGAAAAAAAAAGATGGGTCTCTCCCCCCTTTCATCAAACTATCGGGGTTAAATAAAATCCCCCAAAAAAGAATCGCTCCCCCTCTCCCCTTTGATATCGTAACTCTTCGCCCGGGCCTGCTGGCGCGAAAATATTCCCCAAAGTGGATCTTCGGGGTTGCTTATAATTTGTTCCGTATTTAGAAAAGGGCGACGAGTGGGAAAACAGCTTTTTTAATACGGGGGGGAGGGGCCACTTCGGGGAAATTCGGGGAAATCCCTTTCCCGGTCTCGGGCAACCCCCCTGTTTGAAATTCCAAAACTTCGTCAATGAGATCTTCCGGGACCTACCCCCTACGCTTGTTATTGTTTTCCTGGAGAATCCTTATCTTTTCCCCGGGATCTCGAAAACTCATCGCCACCACGTCTGCCAGGTCCTCAGGGGGACTCCTTTCCCCAAATCAGTTTTTCCCAACCCAGAGAAGTGCCTCTTCAAACGCCCAGCTTGCCTTTTTGGGGTTTCATCGTCTCGAAAAGGGGCCTCCAATGGTTCCCTAAAAAGTTCCGCAGGGTTGCAGTGGCCACCACCGGGGGGCCTTCGGGCCATCCAACGATTCCTAGGTTTTTGCCAATTTTTTAAAAGACAATTTATCCCACATTTCTCTACGCTTGTGGCCCTCGGGTGGCTCAAACCCAAAGGGAAGAACGGAAATTCCAAAATTTGGGCCCCCCGGAAGCTCAAAAAGGGCCTTCACCCTTTTCTAAAATCTGCGTTCGCCCCTGCTCCGGTTCTGTCTCCCCGGACCCAAAACCCCCCTTTCCCTTTCGGGAAAGGGGATGCCCCTCGGTGGGTGGGGTGCTGTCCTCCTGCAGAGGTCCCCCCGGGGTAAACTGCATACGTGGGGGTTTCTTCTAAAAAAATTTTCTCCCCGGGGCCGAAAGAAAAAAATTACCGCCCTCCTTTTGATATTTTAAACCGACCAAAAAAAACCCCTATATCTTCAGTGGCCAACGCCTGAACCCCCGGGAAGGCTAGAGGGGTCGCTTTTCTTCCCCCGTTTTGACTTCCTGCTACACTTTCGGCCCAGCCGGGGAAAAAAAAGGGCCCCAAACCCCCGGGGGGTTTTTCCTCCAAAAGCACTTTTTCCCCCAACGCCTCGTCCGGTTCCCCCGGGGTTTTTTGGCCCCCCGGGGAAAATTTTTGGGGGCCCCCCCCCGGGGGGGGAATTTTCCCCAAAGGGGGGAAAAAAAAATTTTTTTTTTTAAAATTTTCCCCCCCCGGGGCAAAAGGGGGTTTTGGTTTTCCCCCCCGGGGGGAAAAATTTTTCCCCCCCCCGGGGCCCCTTTTTCCCCCCCTTTTGGGGAAAAAAAAACCCCCCCCCCCCCCCCCCCCCCCAAAAAATTAAAAGGGGGGGGGTTTTCCTTTTTCCCAAAAAAATTTCCCCTTTTTTTTCCCCCCCCCCCCCCCCAACCTTTTTTATAAAATTTCCCCCCCCAAAAAAAAAAATTTTTTTTTTTTAAAAAAAAATTTTCCCCCCCCCCCTTTTTTTTTCCCCCCCCAAAAATTTTTTTAAAAAAAAACCCCCCCCCAAAAAACCCCCCCCCCCCCACCCAAAAAAAAACCCCCCCCAAAAAAAAAAAAACCCCCAAAAAAAAAAAAACCCCCCCCCCCCAAAAAAAAAAAACCCCCCCCCCCCCCAAAAAAAACAACCCCCCCCCCCCCCCCCCCCCCCCCCCCCCCCCCCCCAAAAACCCCCCCCCCCCCCCCCCCCCCCCCCCCAAAACCCCCCCTTTTCCCCCCCCCCCCCCCCCCCCCCCCAAACCCCAAAGACCCCCCCCCCTTTTTTTTTTTGGGGGGGTTTTTTGGGGGGGAAATTTTTTTTCGGGGGGAAAAAACCCTTTGGGTTTTTTGGGGTTTTTCCCCCTTTTTTCCCCCCCCCCCTTTTTTTCCCCCCCCCCTTTCCCCCCCCCAAAAAAAAGGGGGGGTTTTGGAAAACCCAAACCCCCCCAAAGGGGTTTTCCCCCCAAAAGGGGGGCATTTTGGGGGGGGGGAAAAAAAAAGGGGGGGGGGTTTTTTTTAAAACCCCCTTTTTTTTGGGGGAAAAATTTTTTTTTCCCCCCCTTTTCCCCCCCAAAAAACCCGGGGGAAATTTGGGGGGAAAAACCCCCCCCCCCCTGGGGGCCCCCCCCCCACCGGGGTTTTTTCCCGGTTTGGGGGGGGCCCCCCCTTTTTTTGGGCCCCCCCCCCCCGGGGGCCCCCTTCCCCTGGAAAAAGGGGGGTTTTTTGGGGGGGGGTCCCAAGGGGGTTTTTGGGCCCCCGCCTTTTTTTTTTAAAAAAAGGGGGGGGGAAAGGGGGGCCCCCCAAGGGGCCCGGGGGCCCCCCGGGGGGGTTTTTTTTTTTTGGGGGGGGTTTTGGGGGCCCCCTTTTCCCCCTTCCCTTCCGGGGCCCCCCCCTTACCCCCGTTTTCCCCCCCCCCGCCCCCCCCCCTTTTTTTTTTTTTTTTCCCCCCCCCCCCCCCCAATTTTTCCCCCCCCTTTTGGGGGCCCCCCAAAAATTTTTTTTTTTTGGGGGGGGGGGGTTTTTTTTTTTTCCCTTTTTAAAACCCCCCCCCGGGGGGGGCCCCCCCCTTTTTTTTCCCAAATTTTTCCCCCCTTAAACCCCCCCCAAAACCCCCGGGAAAACCCCAACCCCCCTGAAACCCCCCCCTTCCCCCAAAAGGGGGAAAAAGGGGGGGGGCCTTTTTCCCCCCAAAAATTTTTTTGGGGGGTTTTAAAAAAAAAAAAATTTGGGCCCCCCTTAGGGGGGCCCCCGGGGGTTTTCCCCCCCAAAGGGAAAAAAAAAAAAAAAAACCCCCAAAAATTTCCCCAAAAAACCAAAAGGGGGGCAAAAAACCCCCCCCCCCAAAAAAAAATTTAAAAAAAGGGGAAAAAAAAAAGGGGTTTTTTTGGGGGGGGTTTAAAAACCCCCCCAAAAAATTTTTTTAAAAAAAAAAAAAAAAAAAAGGGGCCCCCAAAAAAAAAAGGGGGCCCCCCCAAAAAAAAAAAAGGGGGGGAAACCCCGGGGTTTAAAATTTTTAAAAAAAAACCCCCCCCAAAAAAAAGGGGGGGGCCCCAAAAAAAATCAAAATTTTTTTTTTTTTTTAAATTTTTAAAAAATTAAAAAAAATTTTTTTTTTAAAAAAAAAAATTTAAAAAAAAAACTTTTTGGGAAAAAAAATTTAAAAAATTTTTTTTTTTTGGGAAAAAAAAAAAAAGGGGGGAAAAATTTTTAAAAAACCCTTTAATTTTTTAAAATTTTTTAAAAAAAAAATTTAAATTTTAAAAAAAAAAATTTTAAAAAATTTTTTTTTTAAATTTTTTTAAAAAAATTTTTAAAAAAAAAACCCCTTTAAAATTTTTTTTTTAAATTTTTTTTAAAAAAAAATTTTTTGGGGAAAAAAACCCCTTTTTTAATTTTTAAAAAGGTAAACATTGGGTTTTTCTTCAGGGGGGACAGGGAAAAGGGTTTTAAAATTTATGGGAAGTGAAGGGGCCAAATACGGGGGACCATTCGGAAAAAAACCTTTTGGGAGTCCTGAAAAAAGACCTGAGACTGGGACGGAGATTTATCTTCCAACAAGAAAATTGATACCAAAAAAGGGAAAAATCTAAAAGGGAAGGGTTCACAAATAACCGTATCCAGGTGTTGAATCCCAAAACACAGTCCAGACGGGAACCCAAATTTAGAATCTGGGGAAAAGAGCTGAAAAATTCCTTTTCAAAAAAGCTCCCAAACCAAACCTCACTGAGCTCGGATGTTCACAAAAAAAATTTCCACCAACCCACTTGCTCGAGCTGTTCAAAAAAATTTTTCTCCATCCAACCTCACTAAAGTTTCCAGCGTGCCCCAAAGGAAAGAAGGGGGCAAAAATTTCAGTCCCAAAAATGGAAAAACGGGTTGGAGACATCCCCAAGGCCTT
Organism: Phyllomedusa bahiana; assembly: GCA_025379985.1. Lineage (NCBI taxonomy): Eukaryota > Metazoa > Chordata > Amphibia > Anura > Hylidae > Phyllomedusa > Phyllomedusa bahiana. Next base: position 127,637 of record JAODAL010006963.1, read on the forward strand.
GCAGCTGTAATCACAGAAAAAAGGTTTTAAACCAACAAAGTATTAACTTAAGGGGGCCAAATAGTTGGGGCACACCTCACTTTTCAGTTTTTTATTTTTTTACAAAATTAAAAATATATATATAAATATAAAATATAAAATTTTTTAAAATTATTATATATATATATATATATATATATATATTATAACAAAAAGAAAAATAATGTTTTTATATATCTTTATAAACATTTATTTTTTTGTCCCTGGATACAAACTGCAAAAATCTTTTTAAGGTTTGGGAAACACTCTTAATTAATTTGGTTTGATATTTGCAAAACTTTGCAGTAAAAAAAAAATTTAAAATTTTAAATTTTTAAACCATAATAACCTAACATGCAAATAGGGGCTGCTTTAAAAAATTTTGTACGGGGGCTGCAGAAAATGTCAGGGGTATAAAAAGGGGGCACACTTTGGGCAAAGTAACTTTTTTTTGCTAGATTTTTTAATATAAAAAGAAAACCCGGTAGTGGGGAAAAACCCCTTTAAAAAGGGCCCTTATCAATAGGATATGCCATAAATGTCTGATATTGTAGAAAATAGGGAGAAATTCCAGCTCATCTCATAAAAAAAAAAAAAAAAAAGATTTGGCCCCTTTCTTAAAGCAAACAATTAGTAAGTGCTAAACTTTGAGCCTGAAAAAACCAAAAAAAACTATTTTTTGGGCTTTCTGGGCTGGGTTTTTTTACTTCCAAAAAAAAAAACTACTTTTTTTAAAGGGTTAAACTGGAAAATTTCCCCCCATTTTCTATAATTTAAATTTTCAGTGTTTTTCCAACATGCTCCTTTTCTCCCCAAAAACCCTTTATTTTAGCAGGGTTAGCTGGGACTTGGGTTTTCTCCATAAATGTCTGATAGGAGTAAAAACCCACTCTGGGGGTTGCACTAAGTCTCCATACCCCCCTTTTTCTTTTCAGTGTGCTTTTGCACAATTTTAGGACAGGGCAAGGGGCCGGGGCGAGGGTAGGCCAAGGTTGGCCAAACCCCCTAGGGCGCCAAAACCCCGCCTATCCCTAAAGGGGGAGCCGGGGCAGGGCCCCGAACCCCGCCGGGGTCCCGGCCGCTGGCCCTGGGCCGGGAAACGCCGGCGGTTCCCCGTGGGCCCCTTCTTCGGAGGGAGGAAAAGCGACGCTCCCTGCTTTCCCCAGGGCAGTGTCGGGCCCCGCTCCCCCCGGAGGTTCCCCTGGATCCCCGGTGAGCTGCAGGGGGACACAGCGGGGGCCGGGGGGTCCCTCATACGCTAGGGGCCCGCCGCGGCCCCCTCGCCCAGCCGGCAGCGCGCAATGACGTGTGTTTATCGCGACGAGCCTTCCTCCCGGGGGCATAGCCGGGCACAGGGGGGTGCGCCCGAGGGGTGCCGGAGGGGCGCGGGCTGAAAAGGAAAAGAGAGGAGCCGGGGGCCCGGGGAAATTTGGGGAAGTAAAGAATGGGTTTTTGTTTTTTGTGCCTGCCTGTGGCCCCCCCATATCCCGCCTCCCGGGCCCCCATAAGGGCCCGCCCGCGGCCCCCTATTTAAAAATGCCTGTGGCCCCCCTAATGCCTGCCTGCGGCCCCCA